>VWZD01008860.1:744-35755 GCA_013396695.1 Sakesphorus luctuosus | reverse complement strand
ACAGATCAGCAGTGATTCTGACTCAGGCTGAGTAAATCCGTATGGTAGGAAAGTTGCTAGGAACTTGAAGGTACACAGAAACTTCTGGTGGGTTTTTTTGAAAGCTTTTCAGTTAGACATAAATTAATAGAAGAAACACAGTCAAACAGGTGAGCTCCTATCTTAGGCTTTTCAGATATATATTTCTTAAATCCTTCCCAAATTTGCATATTAAGAAATTTTGGAAGAATAAGCTTACCTGCTTAAATTTCTGACACTAACAGCAATAAATAATAATAATTAAAAAAGAAGTATTTTCCTAAATTCTCTTTTGTTTTTTCTTTTTTTTTCATAATATTATCTCCCAAAATATCTTCAAACTGTAACTATGAGATGACTAGCTGTATTCCCATAATTCTTTAAAGCCAACAAACATAGCAAACAAAAAAATCCCCAACACTTTACATTGTTCTAGAACTTTTGTTTGAAAGAGTATCAGACACATGCGCTGATGTTTTTATCTTTTGCAACATTATGAGGCAGTGCTGCCAACTCATTAATGACAGAAATAAAGCAAATTACTTAATGCTGCATATTAGTAGATAAGCAAACCAACACAATTATATCAACAAACTGTAAAATTTTAAATGTAATGGATCATTAAGAGCAATTTATCTATGTATTTTGTCAAGCATAATTTAATTTTCATTACTAACACTCACAGTGCAAAGAGTAATAGAGCTTATTTAAAAAACCAAAATCTTATTGGAATATATCAAACTCATTCCTGTCTTAAATATTTCTTTGCGAAGAGAATATTTTTATGGCTGCAAATTGAAAAATGCATAGATTAGTCAAATAGAAAATTCTTATTATTCTGCTGCATATGGTTTTTAGAATGTTCGGCTCTTTTCCTTAAAACGAGCTAATAATTTGTATATATTAATCACAAAAGTTGGTTCAGTTAATATGTTAGCACGCTATGTAAGGGTGATTGTGACATCAAAGTGCACTAAGTTAAACATTACTGTCCTGGAAGTAGGTATTAAGATAACCAGTGCCCTTTCTTACATAAAATTATTCTTTGATTTATCACTAACTGTAAGATAAAGACTTTAACAGCCAGCGATATAGAATGGAATGTGAAGAATTTGAGTTATATTTGCTAGTAATGACCCTAAAATCTCTCTAAAAAGTGAAGCAAGAGACCTCTAGTCAAGGTTCATGGCCTTCTTGGATGAATATACAAACATGACAAACCCTGTGATAGGGTGAGTTTTCCCATAGTGCTCTGAGAGGGAAATGTCAATCTGTCTGAAGGGGTATGATTGCACTACCGTTGGAAGAGACTGTGCAGGCGATAGTACAGCATGTGGGCTTTCCATTCTGTGGGGCTTAGTATGAGACTGGTTTATGTCAAAAACAGAACCTCACAGCTTTAATTAATTGCCAGGTGTTCACAGCGCTACCACGTACTGTCATGCAGTTCCATTAAAGGAAAGCTTTAAAGCATCTGCAGAGCCATGAAGAGAGAAGTGCACAGCACCTGCCCACACTTGTTCTTTTCAGAGTGACAGAAAACCTACACTGAACTCATGTAAAGCTATAAAAGGAATGTTTATATGGACTGCATGCTGCTTCAGAAATCTGCAATGGTGTCAGGGCATGAAACTTATTCTGTGCTCTTTTATGTGTAAGCCATTGGTTTTTGTCAGTGCCTAGAAAAAAGTCATAGGGAACATGCTGCCGTTCAGGTTTTCAGTTTGGTGACAGAAATCCATCATACCAGGGAATTGAGAAAGCTTTAACGAAAGATACAGTTGCAGTCTGTTCAGTCTTGATGCATTGAGCAACTCATTGAATTATTGCAGACAGATAATAATTAATATCATGTTTCGGAAAATATATAGGAGTAAATAATATAAATAACAATAGCAGTAGGAATGATAAGAGAAATTACAAAACAATTAGAAAGCCAGTAGCTGGTTCCAACTTTTAGTCATTCCATCTTGGCAGCAAACCTTCAAATTTAAACATATAATGCCATAGTGTGAAAAAATTAGGACTTATCCAAAGAATTTGAAAAGTCTCAAACTCCAAAACTCACAGATTTGTAAGGGAAATTTGTGACAGCCAAGAAAGGAGAAATTAAAAGATATTACATAGTGGTTTGGACACTGGATGCTTTTTAGAAGAATGCTAAATTGCAGAACTCTTCTAGAAAACTGGAAAACTGAACAGAGATCTGAGCTGAATCAGAATGGAAGCAGCATCATGACCTATAATGAAAAGAGAGACAAATTACTTCTAGCATCTACTGTGCCTTCAGAATACTTTGGAGATGTCATTTCAACTTTTTTGGCCCTGAACATATGTTACTGAGAAAAGAATGTGATTGATCAGATACAGCTTTGGATTTGAAAAGATCTAAGACATAAAAGCAGCATTCAATGCCCCATAGTTTAAATTACTTTGAATTTTTCTGCTTTATGAGTTGGGAAAATTTCAGGCATATTTCAAAACTGGTTGTTATTGTTATACAGTGACAACTTATTCAGAAATTAGTAAAGATCACATAAATTCTAGAAGAATATCAAACATCTACAACATCCTTAATAGATGTGCAGTTAGGATTTCCCTCTAAAGTACCAGGAACTACTACAGGGCTTAAACTGGTTCCAGATCATAGGTAGCCACACTGTGCCATCAATGCTCCATCATCTTTTTCGAGGAGAATGAAGCAAGAGACTCCTATGCCAAGAGCCCACCGTACAATATAAATGTCTGTCCCATAGTGACTAGAGGTTTCCCTCCTGTCTGCGTACTCTGCTCTACAACTGCCAACTACATTTTTCCTCTCAACTCATCTAATAATTTGGCATAAGCGCTCTTGAGCTATACATATCTTGAAGTTTGCTACTCTTGCTCCAGACTTCAAGAAGGACTTGGATGCTTCAAAGTTTGCCAGATTTTTTTCCAATTATATCCAGATGTTTTAGCAAGATATCTTACTGTTCCTTGCAAGCTTTGCCAGAACCAGTTGCATAATCTGATATATCAGTTACTCCAAGGGACTAGGAAGGAAGGATCAATGACAGAAAGGGCACACTGCCAGGCAGAGCAGATCTCCATCACATATGGTAGTGTACAGAGAAATTTAATGCATGAAGGTTGCTTGAGAGGAAGAGTGGGTTAAATAGTTAACATTTGAAAATATTTTTGTGTATAGCAGCCTTAAGAAACGAGCCAGTTCATGCACTAAAGCAGACTGCTGCTGTAGTACTTGGATCTTACTTATAACAGGTTAGAAAACAGTATATAGTGACCAGTGAAGGAAATAAACTATTTGAATAAAGCAAGGGAATTCCTGGTTCTGCTAAGGACTTCTTTTTCATACTAAACAACTGCAACATTTTTAAAATAAAAACTTTATAGAGAGAGTCCTCAACTATGTATTTGTTGTTTCTGGTTTCACATGTTCTGCATTCATGTAAATCAAATTGTGGGGATGCGTCTTTTGAACATATCTGGTACTAATACATACAGAAAAAAAGTAAAATTCACAACGCTCATAAATAAAGTAGGATATTAAAATGCTCTGCCCCACAAGTCATAAAAAGAGAGTAATAAAGGGAGTATTGTAGACAGAAATCAATTTCTGTGAAGTACTTGTAGAAAGTAGAAAATAAATAATCTTCTCTGCTTAATGTGTTGAATAATCATGCAAAATAAAGGCTTCATCCATTTAACACTAAGGACAAACCAATATAACCAACAGCTGTTAAGAAGAAATATGTACATAGAAGTCATATTAAAGACTACACAGGCAATCTTATTTGTGAGACATCAGATTTTGATTCCTGGACTTTTCAGTTTTCATTAATGACCTGACAAATTTTGCAAGCTCTAAAGTATTTTTATTTTTTTTCTATAGGAGCTGCTGATTTGTTTTGTTTTAGTTTTCTTTGGGAACTTAGTTCACACAACAACAAACAACAATAAAAACAACAACAAAAAGAAGTCTGTTTCATAGGCTGATATCTGGTGGTGCTGAACATTACATTACGTACAGGCACTAATAGCAATTCCACACGTTTCCATGTCGATCTCCTTTAACTTATAGTGCTCTTTTTTCCTCTATGGAAGATGTTAGATCTGTGCTTGGGCTGTTAGACAGAAAGGTGAAAACCCACATGTTTTATTAATGCAAGTTTATTCCAATCCCAAGTAGAAGAGACAATGTTAATTCTGGAAATGTCCATTTGTGTTCACATGAAATGTTAGCAGTTCAGTAGCCACTACTCGGATGTGTAAGACATAGCTCTCAGAAGATGAGCACCTGTCCTTCAAAGAGCAGATGATGCTTTCTGTAAATTGATCTTTTATCTAGTGGCCTCTACAAATCTAATGCTAGAGGTATATTAAACTAAACTGAGTGTCAATAAGAAATAAAATCTAAAATCAACAATATCTTAGGGTTACATGCCATGCTAAGGTTCTATACTTCTCAATATGACTATTAGAAAAATATAACAGTATAAGAGAAAGAAGAAATCAAGGACTATGCTCAGTAAACACTGATCTATATACTATAATGTACCTGCAAATGCTGACTTCTATTAGTGGGCTCATCAATGTACAATATTCTCCAAGCTCTCCTGAGCCCATTATAAAACCACTTTTTAAATCAAGAATGAGTAGTGTACATGTTCCTTGCCTACCTTCCATCCATATAGATATTACAACATAAATCAGGACACACTTCACTACACAGAAAAAAAAAACACAGGAAGAAACCCCACCATCTCCTAAGTTGAATTATTTCATTACAATCTGTTTATCTCTTGGTCTCAGAATTTAATGATCTGTGGTCTACCACAGTNACAGAAAAAAATATTAGTCTGAGAATTTCAAATACTGGAAAAGGAGTGAAAAATACAAGCAACATAGGAGAAATAGGCACCTAGCTACAAACAAAGTTTCAGGCATTCTTCTCCATTTTCTTGAACCCATTGCTGAAGATTTTGCTAGAAAAGCTCTCATTTGGATTAATTTGCAATGTTTCTAATCTCCTTAATCAACGGGTTACACAGATTATGCTTTCCTATTGCCAAGTTGAATCTAAATAAACTAGTTAATCTGAACATCATTCTAAAGAGACTGGAATGACTGTTGCCACACACTCAGTTTCCTCCTGATGGAAAACCTTAGAAGACTGTAGAGATATGACAGAGCCCCAGGAATCACCTCTAGTTCCTGGAAATGAGGAATTTGGGCTAAATGCCTACTGTGACCAAATATCCAGTATTTTCCAAAGGAACAAAATGTATTTCAATCACGTATTGAGATATGATTGTTGGGTTTTAATTTTGAAACCAGATTTTTACTAGTTGACCATTCAATAAATTATACACCTTATGGTTAATGTTGATGCGAAGATACAGCCATTACTTTCACTGCACAAAGCTGTTGAAAAGTACTAAATAATTTGGGTTTTTTAACTGGATTTGCTGTTTTAGTGACTGCTTAATTTTGATTCTTCTCAAGTTATCCATTTGTGTTAACCCTTCTTTTATACAGTCTTTTGCTTTATGAAGCATTTGGCATCTAAGAGAGAATGAAGATTCTAGTAAAAAGAACAGACATGAATAAGAATGGATTCCAGAGATCAGTTAGCAGGAAAGCAAGGAGATTGAAAAAAAAAAAAAAAAAAAGAACTGCCTTTTTTTACTGTGGTACAATCCAAGTATTATTGCTAATTTCAAAATATCAGTAATGTAAATATTACTAAATATAGTAATTTCAAAACCTTTCTGTTTATTCTGGAATGGAAAAGGGAAAAATTCCTACATTTGACTTTCTCTTTTGCTTTTAAATTCCCTTTGAATATAATTACATATTTTAGAAATTTAATAATACAGCTAGACTATGAGCATGAACATGAACCCCCGGAGACTTCCTTCTGAGTACTGCCAACAGGAAGGAGATAGATGTCACAGTACAAAATCCCTTAGTTTCAGAAACTGTTGCTGTGTCATTGACTTAATCAACAGTCTTAAATTCAACAAATTTGTTCCCAGTGTTCAACACTGGAATCATCTTCAGATTAAAACCACAGAGAGGATGTTTAGAGTGTCTGAGCTCCTATAGAGTGAAACAATTATGACTCTGATAGATTGCAGATCTACATCACTGAAGGATAAAAAGATGGAAATTGCTTAAATAAAATATGGACACCAGTGCATATTCTAATTCTAGGGAGACATGCTGCCTCATGGGTAAAAATTATGAACCATTAGTGAGTGCCTTGATGCACTTTCCCCATATGTCTCAAAACCCCATATATTTGGATTATGAATTCAGTTTAGAACTACTGACCTTAGTGCAAAAGGATATGTGAATGAAATTTCTTTGAGAAATTTAAATCAACTGAGAATTTAAGCCTTGGAATACTAGTGAAATCATTCTAAACTAGAATGAAGTTCTGAGATCGACTAAGTATGATGTCATCTTTTTCAGATATTCAATATTGTGAATTGCAATATGATATTTGATTTAGTGAAGCCTGGAGCAATACTGAATAATACTGCACTGAGACAGACCTGCAAGGAAGCATTTGTCTTTACCTCCCTGTTTCTCTTACAATACAAGCAGAGTGCTCTTCATTCCAAAAGAGTGGCATTAGCTTTACTTCACATTTATCCAAAATTATAGGACAAAATTGGCTCAGGAGAAGGAATGCAGTATTGCATATGAAAAGATGAGAAAGAATGCTCAGATTCAACAACTTATGAGCAGTTTTGTCTGGAACAATAGTAAATGACACCAGCAATTCATAGCCTTGAATCTATTTATTCTAAGACTTTGCACTAGCCTTTCAAACACAAATAATGCAGATGGTCTACAATTAATACAAAAAGGCCATCTTTTTTTCTCCAAGGTATGTTGACAGCTTGTAAGAGACTGAAATGTTGTTAAATGTCTCAAACTTTATCAAAATCATAGAAAGATTCTGTCAAACTGTAAAGAAGCAACTGCTCCTCTGTGACTGCTGAAGTACCCCCACCACTACCCATCCCATCCCAAATATACCTCCTGACTGGAATTTGGATTGTGATAGGAACTTGAAATAAGGCCAGTTATCTCAGGTCTAAGGAGAAGTAAACAAGGCTCAGGGAAGAAGAATGTATCCACAAAGAAAGGCCAACTCAGCTAAGAACAAGCCTTATCTCAGCAGGTAGTGGAGGAGGGTTTGGGTGTGTGATGGCAAAATCTCTCCACACAAAGCAGAAGGAGTAAACCCCTGTCCTTCCTTCTTCTTTTCCATACAGCCACCTTTCCATACAGCCTTTAGTGATGCAGAACAGCAGCATGATGCCTATGGCATACATGGATAGTTCAGTTATGTGGCATGAGGACTGAGATCACACAAACTCCATTATCTCTATAAAAAGCTGTTTGACTTGTCTTCAATAAAAGGTTCCTCTCTACAATCTATAATGTAGGCATTTTTCTTGAATTCTGTCAGAGCCTCAGTTTCTGGGGACATAAGTCACTGATTTCACAGACGAAAGACTTGATTTGTATTTTCACTGTATTTTGTTACTGTTGTTGCTGCTAAATCTCCCACTTAATTAGTCTAGTACCGGTTTTAGATCATATTCACTTTTCTTCCTTTAAGTGAAGTTTATTTGTATTCTGTACATCACATTAAAAATCAGATGCAGAAACAAATGCCAGATGACCCTTCTGAAGTTTCTCTTTAAAAAGGGTTGGAACCCACCTTTGATGATTTATTAACACAAACATTTGCAGGCTGTGGCTGTATTGCAGGTTATTCACTATGTTCAGTATTGAAAAAATTCTTGCTGCTATCTATACCTGCCTCATGGAAGTTCTGTGGCTGAGATACAATGACAGACTTGCTACATTTGCCTCCATGCAGTAACAAAATCTGACCTAAATGTCTGGAGAAACCCTTGTGTGTAACACCATGGTAGTTCAAATTCCCATTTGCTAAATAAAACCTGAATTGATAGATGCCTATCATCCAAACCAAGTTATTGCTAAAATCTGACTCTCCATGGTGATAACTGAAGAGTAAATTATCTAATAATATTTTCATTTATTCCAAAAGGAAAAGAACAAAGCCAAATGCATCTTGGGAACATTGTCTGAGTTGCAAAATTTTACAATTTAGGAAAGAAAGCAGGAAGTACTGCAAAGAAACTTTAAAGGAAACAAAATGTTCTGACCTGGTCCCAGGAAACTTCAATATAATGAAGAAACAGAGGAAATCATACAAGTATTTACTATTTCATCAAAGTATTTTATATTTTTATCCCAAAGGAGAATAGCTTCAGGAACAACCATAGAGCTCATTGAGACATGATCTCAAAATACTTTCCAGAGTGGTTCATGTAGAAAGAGTAAAGGTTCCAGACAGGTTAAATATATTTGCTGCTGCAGGCTACCCAAAACAAGTTTAGAGGGAAAGTGGGGAAAATGCAGTGTTTAGTTTTGCATATCATTATCTGATCAGAGCCTGCTTTCTTCCAGTTTTCTATGGAGACTACAGAGACTATTGAAATTCTTGCTGAAATTAATAGGGACTGCCTGAAAGAAGAAAAGCTTTGTAGTGAATGCAGTACCTTTCTCCAGGAAGGCTGTGAACTCTTGCAAGACATGCTGCTCAATGTGGAGTCAGATTATTGCTCCCAGTGATGAAGAGGGGAGAAATATGGAGAGGGAAGAATGAGAAAAGGAAACAGTGTGAAACACCTGCATCTGCATGCAATATACCAGTGCCTATTCCATCTTGTCTCCATGAACAGGTGCAAATTCCTGTTCCAAGACAGTTATTCTGAGCCAATATAAAGCAGTAACCAATCACCAACTATACCCTTAGGACAGAAGATTAACTCTGATGTCACTTTTCTTATCAGTGGGAAAATTAACTTGTTGTGTATCAGTGTAGTTTTTAGCAGGAATTACAGCATAACAAGTGAGAAAGAGACAAAAAAGAAGTAACATTATGTCAACAGTAACTTCTGCAGGTGTCAGTCAGGAGTCTAGGTCTGACTAAACTTCAAGTAAACCTTTGCCCAAAGTAACAGAGTGGTTGCATACATGGAATGCAGTAGGAATATAGAGCTAAAGCCCCCAAGCAACCATCCCAAACATACAAGCAAACAAAAGCCAAATGAGCAAAATAGAGAATGAAAATTTTATCTTGTTAAGCAGTTGGATGAAAAATCAGGAGAACAACAAAGCCTTGAGCTTCTACTCAGAACTCATGAATTTTCTTTTTAAGCTATTGCCTTTGTTTTAGAAACAGTTGCTCCTGATTTATATCAGTGTAACTGAATATGAGTTCAAAAGTTCTTAACTAGACATCCTTTATGACCATCATTTTTGAAGCCAGATTATAGTGAAAAATCACATCTTTCATCTCTCTCTTTCCTTTCTTCCACGTACACCAAATGAATTTCCATAATTATTAAGCTTCCTGTGAAATAACACAAATAATATTGGTGTGAAAATAAAACAAATGCAGAAAAAGGAAAAATTGATTTTCTCCTTATTTGTCTTGAATAGTACATTAAATAAATGGTTTTACTGGATTTATCTGCACTCTGACATCTAAGCATACAGTAGAAAATTACATAGCCACCAAGTACATAACTAGCTGGGTTATCTTTCCTCTATACAAAAGTTTAATAGAATAGGCTGTTGGAGACAATTAAAAAAAAATAAAATTCAGATGGAATTATTTAGCTTTATGTTCATCACTCCAAACTGTACTGTTACCAAAATCAATTCCCTTTCAGTAGTACATTAAGTAATTAATTATCAGGTGTATATTTGCAAAAAAACCCTGAACACATATATACATCAACCATTTATACATATTTCTGGCATCATAAATAATTTAAAATAAAATATATTGATTTTAATTTTTATTTTTTTCCTTAATTTACAAAATGTCATTGATTTTTCACAATATAGAGAGCAAAGGAAAACTCCAATAGAAAATTCAGGTAATTTACATATATATTTTCAGTTATTCTTTTATAATCTATGAAGGTAATTATCACTGAACTGTTACAGATAATTTCCCCATAATTTTCTTCCTCCTACATCATGCATTGTAATTGCTTTCATCCTCCATAACATGCATGCTGGTGTCTTCCTGCTCCTCCTCCTTCCTGGATGGAGAGAGAAAAGAATATATTAAATCAATTGTAGAGCTAGTTTTCATTTTGGTAGTTAAGACATTAATAAAGAAAAAAAGAGTTAAAAAAAAAGAAAGAAAATTTTCAAGTGTGAAATAAAAGCACTTGATTTTATTTATTCTCATTAACTTGAGCTCAAATTCTAATTCCAAACTAAAATCCAATCTCACACCTACCCAACAACTCTAGGGTAAACATTAGGTGCTTGGGTCATGGTTAGGAGGGAACATAGCTGTATTTGGATTTTTGTCCTGCTCCTCTCATGTACCTCTTGGTAAGAAGTTATAAGAATATGTGCAGTATGAAATCCTGCTTTTTGATATAATTGCCCCAACTATTCCTGTT
Source organism: Sakesphorus luctuosus (assembly GCA_013396695.1). Lineage (NCBI taxonomy): Eukaryota > Metazoa > Chordata > Aves > Passeriformes > Thamnophilidae > Sakesphorus > Sakesphorus luctuosus. The sequence goes on along the minus strand of VWZD01008860.1, from coordinate 25,196 downwards.
GTCCCTCTCTGCTCTTCCCACACTCAGTTTCCAAGCTCCACAGAAAGGTCAGGTTTTGTGCTTTGTATCTGTTCTGTTATGGACACTGATCATGTTGCCTGAGAAGCTTTATACCTTCAATGCTGGTTTTAATAGTGTTATCTGAGATTTACGTGTAGGATACCCAATCTACCTTTTGGTCATGTTCTTCACAGATTTTTTTAACTCTTTCATCTTGTTTCTTATATAATTTATTTGCCACAATTTCTATAATCAAGATATTGTATGCTTAATGTGTTTATTTAGGAGTTAAACACATGCCAAGTGTTTTTTGCTGCTCCGTGCTTAACCTCCAGGCTCACAAAAAACCACTTCTGGAGGTTGTTCTTTCTGTTGGTAGATAGTCTTTGATGGAAAAAATGAAATGGCTTTTCTTGAGTCCATTTTAAAGATTCATCATTGTTCATTCAAGAACTGCCGTCACAATCAGAAGTTTTAGGCAATGTTTTGTGTATTTCATTGCAATACTATTGGACTTGGTGTGAAGCACAGCAAGTTGTGGAACTAGCCACAGCTTTGCACAAGCCAATGCAGCTACATCCAAGATACATTAGAGAGCACTAAAGTTAATATATAGTTTTATGGTTTGAACTGGCAAAATGCCAACTGCCCAATAGAGAGTCAAAGGGTCACCTCCCCGGGAAAGGGTGTGAGAGAAANATACCCCTTGACACTTCTTCATGATGTCAGATGATATAAAATATCTCTTTGTTTGCTTAAGTCAGGTGATGTTTGTCCGTTCTAATCTATCTCACATCTTTTGAAGTCTACTAAAACTGAGGCCTAAATAAGTCCTAAACTGAAACTCAAGCCAAAACTACCACAATAGTTTACATATTTTATCTTACCTTCTCAAGTGACTTCTTAAAAGGGGAAAAAAAAAAGAGCACATCAACAAAAGTGTATGTAGCTGGAGAGGAGTGGAGTTTTGATGTTAGTCCCATATACTGTAGTTTCAGACACATTCGAGTGGACCTCTATTGTCTTTTTCTATTAAAACAAAGCACAGATAATAAAGCTAATGAGTAGGAGAAATATGGACCAGAACTAGTATTCAGTTCATTGTATATAGGTTAGCAAATCAAATCAAAAAGTATTAAGAGGAGTAGAAAAGGCTCATAGGTATTATGAAGTGACTCACAAGGGGTTTTACCTTTGTCAAATGCCAACATCAAAATTAATTTGATAAAAATATGTGTCTGATGTATCTCTATTAGCTTTTATGTATGTATTATAAAAGCTTTTATAAAAGGAAAAGATATGGTGAATGGGAAAGGTGGTTATCTTACAGACAAATGAGAAACAAAAGCGCCTTCAAGTCAGTTATAAATGGTGAGTAGAAGAGGTGGGAAGAGTTTCAACAAGCTGCAGAAAAGGTCACATATTTCTACAGGATTCAAAAACAATCTGTTCCCTAAAATCAGTAGCATTTTGTACCTCAACCGAAGATGACCAGGTTCTGTTAAGAAAGTCTGAAATTGTGCAGGAATGATGCAGATACTTTCATGCTTTCCTAAACTACTTGTATGGCAACTGTAATGAAACTTCTGATAAAATTCCCCTGCTTTACTTAGGAGCCAGCCAGCAAAGCAACAGCTATTTTCAGTCCCTTTATGGGATTACACAGTTGTTGTTGATCAAGACAGCAAGGTCTGACATTATTCTCACCAATTTATAGCAGTCAAACACTCCAAGAGGAGATTAAATTAAGCAATAATGACCTGGGAGTTAAAGTTTGCTAGCATCACTGACTTCTCCAAACAAAATGTCACCAGTCATGCTGTGATAAATGCTGGACTTGCTTGCTCTGGACTTGCTTGCTAAAATAGTTTTTCTCTATTTCCTGAAAAAAATCTTTCCCAGAAAGTAGGCAACGGACTTGGTAGTGGTGCTACTCAGGAAACCCTCCTGCATGTTGATTCTGCTTAAATGATTCTGCTTAAATGATATGCAGCTGAATAGATTCAGGAAAGTTTTGAGTAATGGAATAAAAATCCTCATGTAATCACATATGATCTGCCCAGAGCATCTCATCTTGTCAACCTCGAAGACCTCTTGAGGCCTCTGTAGGACTTTGACTGTACATATAAGCCTGAAAATATTATTTGCCTATCTGGTATGGTGCAGAAGATCTCAGTGTAAAAAGTTTGAGAGGTTCTCTTCTTATCAAAACTTCAGTAAGCAAGCTATGTGCTCTTCCTGTGCTTGCATATAGGTACACTTCCACAACACTTTTAGGGACAAAAAAGATAAAAGCATATTTATTCAACTTTGCCTAGATGGCAGATTCTTTCTGCTGTTCCTAATCTGCTAGTGTGTATTCTGGATACTACAGCAAGTTGCTGGTAAGCACTCTTGTGTACGTCCAGCACATTTCTGTCTGTTTTGATCACATTTCCAAGTGGTTAAGTTTGACCATTAACAAAAGGTCTTAACAAAGGTCTGTTCCAGCCCTCTTCCTGCTAAAAAAGAAGTTGAAGTCTTACAGAATACAGAAATAATAGAAGAGTTCTGCAATCTCAGAAGTCTGCTGCCTGAGTCACTATATCACACTGAGGACAAAAACAACTGAAGCAGCCTGTGGAACATAAAACAAGAATGACTAAAATGAAAGAAATATCTATATCTATAAATAAAAGTACCATACAAATGCTGTTACTACTCTAATGTGTGGCTGCACAACCAAGACATGTTACAGTGATTGTTTCAAGGGAGTAAGTCTGTCAACTCTGCTTTCTTTTTGCAATTTCTAGAATAAAATTACAGGATTCATTGTGAAACACTAGAGCCTTACAGAATTGTCAAACATTTATCATTGACACATTGTAATTTCATTCTTCACTTCACGATGCATGTGCCAGAAAACACACTACCCAAAGACACTTTATATAATTATTTAAAATAATAGGAAAATATGAGGAGCAGGCTAATATCCCCTCCTTGCAAAGACCTTGAATATAAGTTCAGTGATATCATTATCACAGAAGTGGAGGGTATAAAGAAAGATCATCAGCTACATTTGGAAGTATATGCTTATTATGTCAAAATTAATAAAGAAAACAGAATAATGCTATGTATCACGGAGACATGAGAGAAACATATCTGTGAAGACCACATAAAATGACTATAAGTGTGCAGCAACAAATGGACAGCTTATCTATGGTGAAAGACATATATTCCTAATTATCACACATATAAACTCACAAAAACTTTATCCCCATTTATTGGTACACATTTCAACCTGTATTCATTACTTCTGCTTTAGAAAGGATTCACATTTTGTTTAGAAAATGTGGCACTCTAACATATCTCAAAAAGGATGGAAAAGTCAACACCAATCCTGAACCACTTTGAGATTTTATTGGGTTAGGGTTAGGGTTAGGGGTTAGGGGCTAGGGGCTAGTGTTAGGGTTTTATTTATTTAAATGTCTTTAAAACACCTTTTTTAAATAGTTCACTTTTTCCCTGTAATATGCATGGCACATTCAGATTGCTTGTAGTGTGTGATAGTATTATAACAATGTTAACGCCCTACTGAAACAGTGTCTATAATTTTCTCATAGTTTCACCATTTATGAGTGCAGTGATCCCAAATTCATACTTAGAAAACTCTTGTTACAGAACAAAGTCTTTCCTACGCTTCGTTTATATAATAGAAAAATTTACTGATGACAGAAACAACTACAAATTGCATCACAGCACAAGCATGAATATTTTCATAGACCCATCTAAAGGGTAAAGTTTCATTTCACTCTGGACAGGTTATATCACTGGTAAGGAAACACACAGAGATGTCATTAAAGAAATGGAGATAGAGATATGCAGGAAGAGCTAACAGTTGTTAGAAAAGGACTTTTTAAATACTGCCCAGTGAAAGTGGGACTTCCAAAGTTTTAAAACTGGTTTGAACACATAAAAAACACATTTAAAACTGGTTTGAACGAAAAGAAAAGAAAAGAAAAGAAAGAAAGAAAGAAAGAAAGAAAGAAAGAAAGAAAGAAAGAAAGAAAGAAAGAAAGAAAGAAAGAAAGAAAGAAAGAAAGAAAGTCTTAGAACAGTTATGTAATTTGAAATGGTGAACTGAAAACTAAAAGACAATGAAGTAAAAATCTGCATGACTGGCTTTATTATTATGTCTGGGAAGAAACTGTGTTTAAGTTCCATAAGATCTGCTTTTCTCAGAATTTACTATTTTTATGACTGCAGGTTATTTAGATTGTAAAAGTGCTTCCCAAAAAGAGATTGTGCTGAGCAGGTAGCCCCTAACCAAATTTTCTGCAATCATTTTACAGTGTGTGATGCTGGAACCTTCCAACCCAAGCCATTCAATGATAATTTGTGCACCTGAGAATCAAGGGACACACATTCCAAAGCTGGGGAAAAGCAGTAGGCTGAAATGGCTACTGGTGTGACTCTGTATAGCACATTTTGATCTGCCAGAAAATAATAACATATTCAAAGACAACATTAAAGTTAGCATTGCCTGATGCTCCTGGTTCCTTGCTTTGCATGAGGGAAGGACAAGCTAGTTTCTATCCCCTAGGCTTTTCTTGGATAGAAAACAGTTCTGAGAAGCCAGTCATACATGTTTCCAAAGTCTGGTAGTTATTTTTATGGGTGACAAGATGGTGAGGAAGTTTTCTGTACAGGCTATTGACTGTGGCATAGAAGCCCTAGCATTTGAGTGTGCCTCTGCTTTCCTGAGTTAAATGGAAACATGTTATATAAAGCAACTTGAGAATTTTTTTAAGAGTTTTTTTAGAGATTCAGAATTATTATTGGTGAGATGCCTGGTGTGTAGAAGGAATTTCATCTCAAAGGGCTATGGGCATGAAATAGCTGGAAACAATTTTGTGTCTGGACTAATACTGTCAGGGCTCAGACTGTACCCTAAGGTAGGACTTTGTTAGATCCTTGGCTCAGAAAGATGGCTGAACAGCAGCAGGTAAGAGGACTGGAACATCCATCATATCAGCTGCATTTTAGGCAGTCCAAACAGTGTCTCTGAAATTTAGAAAAAGTTGTCAGAGGGAAAAGGAATTCTTACATATTCCACAATGAAAGCAGAATAATTTAAAATAAATCTTATGACCTGTACCTCAATGAGGCAGATATTCTTTCAACAATGAAATAAAATGGGTAGTTGGAGGAAGAAGTAAAATTTGTTTATTTAGAGAAAATCCTTCCAAAATATAAATGTTCATTAATCTATGTTGGCTCTCAATTCTGGATGCCCAGAGTAGAACTGCCTGTGCGATCATCCAAAAAAACCCTCTTCAGCATAAATATGTCTCTGGTTCCAGTTGCTGCTATGGTGTAAAGCAGGCACAGAGAAGTGCAGGTTGTGTTTTGTAACTGTGACTGCTCAGATCCAAGAGGTTTCCTTTTATTTCTAGGAATAAAATTATTTAGTTTTAAAAAAATTCACCCAGCTATTTAAACACATTAAAGGAAAAGAAGCGGGTTTATAGATCTCTTCTGAAAGTATTTTGAGTGCTGCCTGCTCCTGACAACTGGACTGCCACAACAAATGTCACTTCTCCTCCCACCATTGGCTTCAGTGCTCCACTTTGAATTTGTACTTCTTCGGTTCAAGAGCACCTACAAAATACTATTTATAGCCGGTAAGCCATAGAGTATGGTTGTATTTTATCTTCACTTTCCAAAGGGCAATCCTTTGCTGTTTAGAGCTGAATTTGTTTTGGCTTTTCTTTGCTTTGTTTTAATTTAAGAACTAGTGCTGCTACTAGGGAATGTTGACATAATGTAACAAACAATGAAATGTCGATTGCTAATGGCAAAGCAAAAAGGGACAAAATAGTTGAGATTATAAAAATTGAGATTCATCTAAATATGAGCAAAGCTTTACTTATATCTACTTTGATATTTCTTTTGTGCTAGTAGCCTCTACACAAACCCCCCCACTTTTTAGGTAAATTTACTTTATCCAAAGTCCAATAACATTCTTCTTTCTTTAATATAAGGAAGCTAAAATGTTTCCTTGAATATAAATTTGTGTGTGAAATAACACTGTGCATTTTGCTATTAAAGGCATGCATTTTGCCTCATTCATTCTTTTAAATTTAATCCAAACTCCATGGTGAGAGGTGAGTGGAAAGAATTTTTGTAGAACTGAACAAGTAAAATTAAACATGCACATATAAATTATACCTGTAAATTTACCTATATTTGTATACTTTCTAGTTATATCTGAGAATTTTACTTTTGAGAATTCCTTAATTTGATAATTTGAGAGTTCCTTAAGGAAATGTTGAGAATTTCCTTAAATTGTAGGGAAATTTTCACAACTAAAACACAAATAAAACCATTTTCTTAACTTTTACAGCCCTTTTTATAAGGCAAAAGAGGTTTAGGATACATAGGAAAATGCAACTCCAGAAATATTTTATTATTTTTTTTTTACCTTTATCCTCATTTTCTTTTTAGCATTAAGTCTTTGTGATCAACTATCTTTCATCTGTTGCACAGTTTTGAATGTTGCATAAAGGATAATAAAGCTTTGAACAGCTTAGTTTATAGCAGGCTTCTACAATCTTCCCTCCACATCACTGCTACAGAAATAGACATTGTAATGTTATGGGGTACTGTAAGATTTGCCAGCTTACTATTATAAAAGTGAAAAATTTAGGATTGAATGGTGGTTTTTACAAAATGTATGCAAAGTTAATAGTGTCAGGATAGGCAATAGAGAAAAAAACTATATGAATTTTTTTTCAGAAATGCTTTGAACTCCAAACACATACATACTGTTCCAATCCATCTTCTTTCATGAATTCAATAAAATTTGCCACCCTAAGGTTTGCTACCCTAAAGTTCAAATATCTCTTACTGGGAAAAAAAGAGGAAAAAAAGAAAAAAAGAGAGATGCTTGCAGAATCTTTCAGTTGGATTGCAGCTGTGATCTTCAAATCAAGGATTCTGCTCAATCTGTCACAGTTTTTCTTACTTGTCTACCCTAGAAAACCTAGATTTCACAAATAAAAAATGGGTATTTCCCAGTTCCACTTCCTTAAATAGGAAGCTTGATCTATTCTACTCTCTCCTTCAGGTAGTCCCTTTCAGATGAACATTTAAGAGGCTCAGAGTTATTCATCTCTTCCTATTCTCCTCTAAATTTTTTATGCTTTCCTTATAGGTCTCTTACTTTCCCTTCTGCTACCCCTAACCTGCCTCCCAATTTATTAGCTTTAGTTTCACCAACCATGTCAAGTTCAACAAGAGAAAGTGCAGGATTCTGCACCTGCAATAGGGCAACCCTGAATGTATAAGCAGACTGGGGAATGAGGTACTGGAAAGCAATGCCACAGAACGGGATCTCGGGGTCCTGGTCAATGGCAAGTTGATTGAGTCAGCAGTGCCCTGGCAGCCAGGAGGGCCAACTGTGTCCTGTGGGGCATCAGCCAAAGCATCGCCAGTTGGTCGAGGGAGGGGATTGTTTCACTCTGCTCTGCACTGGGGCAGCCTCACCTTGAATATTGTGTGCAGTTTGGGGCACCACAATATAAGAAAGACTTCAAGTTATTACAGAATGTCCAAAGGAGGGCAACAAGGATGGTGAAGGGCCTTGACGGGAGGCTATATGAAAAGTGGCTGAGGTCACTTGGTCTGTTCAGCCTGGACAAGATGAGACTGAGGGGAGACCTCATTGCAGTTACAACTTCCTCATGAGGGGAAGAGTAGGGGCAGGCACTGATCTCTTTTCTGTGGTGAACAGTGGCAGAACCCAAGAGAATGGCCTGAAGTTGTGTCAGAGGAGGTTTAGGTCAAATATTAGATACTGGTTCTTCACCCAGACGGTGGTTGGACATGGAAGAGGCTCCTCAGGGAGTGGTCACAGCACCAAATTGACACAATTCAAGAAGCATTTGGATGATGCTCTCAAGTAGATGGTGTGACTCTTGAGGATGGTCTTGTGCAGGGCCAAGAGTTGGACTCGATGATCCTTGTGGATCCCTTCCAGCTCTGCATATTCGGTGTTTCTGGCAGCCCACTACCAAAATGAGCTGTTCTGAATTGTTCAACAGGATTTTCCTTCATCCTGCCTTCATTAGCCTTCCAGCTACTCAATTTGGTCGTTGTATTCTGCAGATACATAGAGAACACGTGTATCTTAATTACCTCTGTTAAAAGAAAAAAAAATATACAAAACAAAACCAAATAAAACAAAATCCCCCCAGAAAAACTCTAAAGATTTTTCCTCCTTTTCAAATAGAAATCTGTAAAGTTCTCCGTCTGCTTCTCTTCACACAAATTGCTAATATCGACTTTCAATTTAGAAATATGCAGTTTTTAGATTATGGAAAACAATGTAGTAAAAAAAAATAAAAGCTTCAGTTAAGAATACTAGCTTTTTTTTTTTTTTTTTGATTCTTGATATTGGTTCCAGAACAGGAATTTTTTTTTTGTATGACCATGCCATCTTCACAACCTTCCAAATCCTGTGTGGATATACTCCCTCCTTGCCAACATGCATTCTAATATGACAAACAAATCCCAATAGTATTTATTTCAGAAATGATAAAATAAGATCCTACCCTGGCTTTCAGTTAAATTACAAACAGGAGCATAAGAATGAGTAACTATGAAAAGCAAGAAGATAAGTTTTAATGTATTTATTTAACTATAATTATTAATAAAAGCATAATTGCATGCATGTAATTGTGGTCTTGGTATAAGCTGTGTATTGCTATGAAACTTTTACTTCATATTTTATTCTGTACAGTATGAACTTCAAAACAATATAGAGGTCATTTCAATAAGTAATATTTAGCCATTTGGTTAGAGAGGTTTGTGTCTGTAAGGTGCATTGGGGCCCCACTCCATTTCATGGCTGTTTTATGGAATGTGGATATAAATTACTGAGTTGCATGTGCCACTTTCTTGCTGCTGGATTTCTTGGAAGATTGGAAAGACAGAGTTGTTGCTTTAAAATGTCTAGAGAATTAAGGGGAGCAATTAGAACTTCCTACTTTTGAATACCTATGATTTTTTCAGCAAAGCAATCTCATTTTGCTTGGACGTTCCTCACTTTGCCTGCCAAAAACACAAAACCAAAAGCAAAAAACAAACACCCATCTTTGCAGCAGGTGTAGTTTATCAGGATATGCAGTATTGAATATACTTGCCAGCAGACACACTCTACATGGATGCTTTTGGCATACTTTCTAACACAGATGGTGTTTGCCTAGCAGCACAGGCAGAGCACTCTACCTGAATCTACATGGAGGGTTCAGAAGCAACCAAGTGGTTAAAATAAGCCTACAAATACCGATTTCTTCTGTCAAGTTTTTTTCCAAGCCTATAGATTTTTCTTCTAATTTTAAATGAATGGACTGACAGGACAAAGCTACTGATTGTCAAACCAATGGAACCTGGACAGAGAAAGCAGAAACTGACTAGAAAGAGTCAACAGCACTTAGAAACAATTATAAAAATCCATTCCAATTTCACTGAAAACTTTTGTCAACTCTTTCAAAATTGAATTTGAGAGAGAGGAATGAAGATGGAAGGATGTTTTATTATGCCTGCACAGTAAAGATGTTTCAATCATGAAAACACAAAATAAATTTTATATATTAAATCAATTTATGTCTCATTGACATTCAAAAATTGATACTTTTTTTCTGTGCAGCTTTTCTATTTATTCAAAATAATTTCATTGGATGCTCTGGTTTGGGTTGGGTTTTTGGCTCACAAAAGCACCTATCTGACTTTGGAGTATTACTCTATTTTTAGATGTGATTATTCTTTTAGGACATCAGACATTTGTAAATTGACTAGAACAGTTCTCCTGTGGACACTATATTTGTAAAGAGAAGTAAAGAGAACTATCTTGTTTGTTTGTTTGTTTGTTTGTTTCTGAATAATTGTTCTGCTCATGACAAGGCATTTATAATGCAATTGCTATGACAACTTTTCCTCTTACAGGCAAGTTTTAGGTATCATTGGGAGAGTAATTACTTTTTTTATAAGAAAAGGAATCAATCACATTCCAAAATCTAAGAGAAAACTTAAGTAGAATTTAAGTACTCTGAGGTTCATAGCTACAGATGTGCTGGTGAAGTAAGAATATTGCCGTGTCCTCATTATCCTAAACGCCGAATTACAAATATAACAACACACACATATACACATTTATACATTTGCTATAATCTGCTGCCTTGCCCATTTCGCCACTTCTTCCAAAACTCATTTCTCATTTTTCTTAATTTCTCAACAAGAATAAAAACAGTGAAGAATTTTATGTCCTCTCTGTGTCCTCACTTGCACCCTATCTTTGTAATTAGCTTTCCCTAACTTAAATTCTAAATTCAGTTCAGGAATTTTCAACAGTACAGGAATTGTAGTATCGTATCCAATTATTTTTCAGTTAAATTCAAGAGAACAGAAATATTAAAATGCCTTTCTCAGAATATTCCAGCAAACCCATTTCCTATCCAATATCCAAATTTAGCTTTTTTTTTTTTTTAATAAGGAATAATTGCTTTTAAATTTAATACAATGATTAGGGTGGAAATTAAGTGAGTTAAAAGATTTCTAAATTCTAAAAATCTATCCCTTAAAGTACTAACAGAATCCCCTTGTCCCTTAACTGAGACAGACTCAGTAGCACTTAACAGCAAAATAAATTAATATCTGAATAAATAGCTTTCTTAACACCTTGATTTTTTTTACCAATGCTGCCATCAGAACAAGACTTAAACAATTTGGGGTTGACTGTGGTAGAAACAGTACCCTTGACTGGCACAGAGAGTTTGGTAGATTTGTCAGAATTTCTTTCAATTAGTGGGAAAGAAAAAAAAAAAGATTTTTAAATAAGTTATTCTGTGATAACCAAAAGGTCTGTCTGCAAGGAGCTTGGGTCATAAAAACCTCTATAGTGAAGGGCCAAATATTTGTGCTAGAACACAAAGGCAGGCATACAGATTTGAGTGTGTTTGTGGTTGCGTGTTTTCAGGGTGTCTAAGGCTGAGTCAAAGCAAGCTTGTTAGCTTCAGAGATAACAATTGGAAACTAATTTTTAACACAGCCATTTAGTGTGTGGGAAACACATGCAGATGAGGATGAATGCAGGCGAAGGGAAGGAAGTGATACCTTCATTGAATTGGAAGATTGTGGCTTTGACTTCGGAAGACGGAGAAGGGTATGTACAAATGGGAACATGAGCCATGATAAAGCAAATAGTTTGCTTTATTCAGTGGCTTTCATTAAATCAAACACTAAGCAGCAATTACTGAGATTCAATAGGTACATTCAGAATTTGACAACCTTCCTCCCTCTAAAAACATGGCTTTTATATTTCATTTGCCTTGAAACACTTGATGGCATTGTGATGTGAAACAACTGTTACTCCATACTATATAAGACAGTGTGGGAGAATCAAGTGATCCGTGAAAGACTCTTTTATTTCTCAGTAATTTGAGGCATTTTTATTTATGGCTTGTCTGTGATTGTGTTGGTATATATATGTGAGTGTGTGTGGAATTATATTTGAAGGTCAACCTCTTACATTTTCAGGTCTACCTAGTGTCATGTAATATACGTGGAGTTTTTTCACATGAAATCACTTGTCCATTTAATTTTTTATCCCAGTCATCTATATCTGAAAGAATAGGCTTTGAATATTTGATATATTGAGCAAAAATTCATAGAAACAAAACAGGAAAGATATTATTATATCCTATGATACATAAAACCAGAATTTTAACAAGATAAAATATAAAGAACCAAATCTAACCAGGTCACTCATGTTAACATATATGTCAATAATTTTATTTTTAAACACTATTTTTTTCCAAAGCCTCCCCAAAAATGTAACTTGTAAGTCCATTTCATTTCTGTTTTTAACTTAGTTCTGTATACCATTAGTGAAGTTTGTGTGTCAACTCAGTAATGTGTTTAATATACCATGTGTTAGATAACAAAATACCATGTGCCCAAACTGATATCAGCTCCTGATGAAGAGAGCTATTCATCTGTATATGACAACTTCAGATAACATTCTGGGTATGCTGAAATACATGTCTTTTGCAAACACACTCTAGATGTGAATGTTAATGGGATAGATTTATAGTATATCTGTCCCTGAAGAATATTGATTTTCTTATGCTGAGAAATCTTTGCAGGTTCTACCAATGTCTTTTAATTCATTATTTCTACATTTGGCAAAAACTTGGGGTTTATCTTTGAAGCATTCATCAAAATAAATATCTAACCTTTCTTAGTTTATGATGGGTATTGGGATAAAACTGCACAGCTTATAGAGATAAGTGTCTTTCAAAACTTTTGCTTTCTCCTCTTTCTCTCAATCTACAGGACCTAAATAGTAGGTGAAAACTAATTAAAAAAATATTACTACAATTAAGACATATATTCAAAGGTGTAATATACTTAATGTCATATTCAATCTGCTCAGGGAATTATTAAGTAAGGTAATGCAGAGCAATGTTTTTGCAGGTGCTTGGTCCATCATTGCTGGTCACTTTTAAACATCATCACCTCTTAAGGGCACAGGAGCAGGCAATTCTCAAATGTCAGAAGTCATGCAGGAAAGGCAAAAGGTTGGCTTGGCTGAACAGGAATCTTCTCTTGGAAATAAGGCAAAAAAGGAAGATGTATGCCCAGCGGAAGCAAGGTCAAGTAACGCAGGACATTCAGAGATGCTGCTTGCCACTGTAGGGGGACAATTCATGCAGTCAATGCTCAACTGGAGTTAAAGCTGGCCAGAAATGTGTGGAATAACAGAAATAGGGTGTTTTCAAATATTTAAATGGAAATAGGAAGTCTAGAAATATCATTGGCCTGTTACAGGATGAGGATGGTCACCTGACAAACAGAACAGAGACAAGACAGAGGTGTTAAATGCTTTATTTGCCTCTGCCTTCAACATGGATGACAGACCAAGGGAGTTTCAGTGCCTTGAGCTGAAGAACCATGACTGCAAGAATGATCAACTCCTAGCCAACCCTGAAATTGCATGGGATCTCCAGGTCCAGCTGGATCCCTACAAATCTACAGAGCCTAATGGGGTTCATCCCAGAATCATCAAAAAGCTGGCTGATGTCATCATAAAACCTCTCTTGATGATTTTTGAGGAGTCTTGGGAATCTAGAGAGGTCCCAGCTGACTGGAAGGTGCAGAATATGGTCCTGATTTTCAAGAAGAGCAAGAGGGACCCTGGAAACTACAGACCTGTTAGTCTCACTTCAGTACCTGGTAAAGTTATGAGGAAGATTAATCTGGGAACCATGAATAATACCTGAAGACAATACAGACATTGGTCACAGCCAGCACAGCTTCACGAGAGGAAAGTACTGCTTATCCAATCTGATTTCTTTTTGTTGACAAAGTAGTCCACCTAGCAAATCAAGGGAAGTCAACTGATGTAATCTTTTTGGATTTCAGTAAATCTTTCAATACTGTCTTTCCCAGTACTCTTCTGGACAAAATATCCAGCACACAGCTGGATAAACATATCATGCAATGAGTGAGCAGTTGGTTCACGGGTTGAGTATAGAAGGCAATAATGAATGGGGTAAATCAGACTGGTGACCTGTCAACTAGTGAGGTTCCATAGGCTCCATCTTAGGCCCTGTGTTCTACAACATCTTTGTAAATGACTTGGACATAGGACTGGAAGAGATATTGGGCAAGTTTGCAGATGACACAAAAATCAGAGGAGCTGTTTACTCCCTCATAGGCAGGGAGGCCCTGCAGAGAGACCTCAACAAATTAGAGGGCTGGGCAATCACCAACCTTATGAAATTCAACAAGTGAAAAGTGTCGGATTCTGCACCTGCAATGGTGCAACCCTGGATGTACATACAGACTGGGGAATGAGATGCTGGGAAGCAATGCCACAGAAAGGGACCTGCAGGTCCTGGTCGATGGCAAGTTGAATGTGATTCAGCAGTGCCCTGGCAGCCAGGAGGGCCAACCGTGTCGTGGGATGCATCACCAGCCAGTTGAGGGAGCGGATTGTCCTGCTTTACTCTGCACTGGTGTGGCCTCAGTTTGAATATTGTGTGCAGTTTTGGGCACTGCAATATAAGAAAGACAGTAAGCTCCTAGAGAGTGTCCAAAGGAGGGCAACAAGGATGGTGAAAGGCCTTGAGGAAAGCCGTATGAGGAGAGGCCGAGGTCACTTGGTCTGTTCAGCCTGGACAAGAGGAAACTGAGGGAAGACCTCATTGCAGTTACAACTTCCTTGTGAGGGGAAGAGTAGGTGCAGACACTGGTCTCTTCTCTGTGGTGACCAGTGGCAGGACCCAAGGGAATGGCCTGAAGTTGTGTCAGAGCAGGTTTAGGCTGGATATTAGAAAGAGGTTCTTCCCCCAGAGGTGGTTGGACATAGGAACAGGTTCCCCAGCAAGGTGATCACAGCACCAAGACTGACACAGCTCAAGCAGCATTTGGATGATACTCTCAGGCACGTGGTGTAACTCTTGAAGATGGTCCTGTGCAGGGCCTGGAGTTGGACTCAATCCTTCAAGTTTCCTTCCAACTCAGCAGATTCTGTGATATTTTAAAAATACAATAATCAGAGTTTTCTATATTTTATTAATTTAAACAAAAGAGTATTTTAAAATTAATTTTTCATAAGCTAATAATTCTGCTTTAAAAATCAGCTTCAGCATTAGAGTTTTTGGCAGCTGTAGAGCTAACTTTGTGAAGGAAAAGAATACAAAACCAATTTGCTAATAAGACTGTATCTCTATCCTCATTAGCACCCACATTAGAATGCACATAAGCTCCCACATTCATGTATTTTTTACATAGCTAGGGTCCATAAGAATCCTAAGCATTATTTTCTTACAAAAAAAAAAAAAGTTATTCAGAAAGTTCTCCAACACAGAACTTATACAAGGTGTTAACATCTTATGAGTTTTTCCCAACTCTAAATCTGACAAGATTTCAATGAACAGTTTACAGTCCTTGAATATCTTATCAAGTAAAATATCTTTAGATATATTTAATGAAATCTCTCACTGGAACAGTGTATGTTTCTGTTTATATGAAACTAAAGCCCGACGGCAAAACAACATTCTTGACATTTCTGTTACATTTCAGGGTTTTGGCTTTGATTTTTTGGGGCAACAACCCAAGTCCAACTACTCCTCACCATACAGTCTGAGATCTGTAACACACTGCCAGCTCTCTCACTCTCATGTATGGCAATTGCCACCTGTGAACTTACAGTGGCTCACTGGACAGAATCACTATGATACGTAAACTGTATGTGTACCAGGCATAGCTGGAAATGGAGGTGCTACTGAAGAGATGGAAAGCACAGTTTAAAATAGGAAAAGTTGTTTAGAATGATAAACGCATTAGCTTACGTGTGTTACCATTTATGTTTTCAACACCGCAACTCATATTTTCATTCTTGAAGTAGTTTTACTTTAATAAATGAATAATTAATTTACAGGGTGTTTGAATTGGGAAAAAAAAGTATATTGAATTTAAGCAGGATCCTTGCTTTAATATAACTGACTCACAAACTTGTAAGTATAGGAACAGACCATGATTCCCTTAATTAAAACATTCTTTATGATTCTTTAACAAGAATAATTACTGACTGAGAAAGCAATATTCTTTTTGATTGCTACTATAGCTGTTTGTGACATGAGATCTGGTGATGTTTACCCTTAACAATTATGCTAAAAACGTGAAACTTCAACATTATGCAATAGCCAAAACCAGTTATTATTAGTATACTTTTGCAGCAACATTAGTGACTGCTAGTGCTATTAGTGCGAGTACCACTATCATTTTTACCCCTTATTACTGTTACTAATATGCTGATATTGTAATTATTCTTTCTACATTAAGTCTACTGCTGCTGCTACAAATTCTACTACTAATATAAAAATTGTTCACGAGTTTCAAATTGCTTCCATTTCAAAGCCAGTCAATGTCATCATCAGCAGGAGATTTTTTTCTGTCATAGATTTGTGGTCTGATAAAACACTTTCTGATATTTTTTTCCCCATGGTTAGAGAGTGAGAGCCTAGATAACTAGTCTAGGCTACATTCCATTATGTAACGCATATTAATGGAATGAATCTTGTGCTAATGAAGAGATCTCCATAGAAAGAAGACAATATGAGTTTGTGAATTTACTGATCACAAAATTTTTTGCAGGAGCACACTCTAATGACAGCAGGTTACGATTTATTTATTTTACATTCAAAGCTATAACCTTCCTAAACTCACAAAAAAGCCAAAGTGGAACTCCAAAAGAACAGAAGGATCACTTGCACTTAATTCACAACAGCACTTGTCACTTATCACATACTTCTATTGTCTGAGTGCTGAATCAGAGCAATACCAATACTCAAAGCACAAATTTACTGTTGTCAGAAATCACTGCCAAGAGCAAATGTCATATAAATTCACATTTCAGTATTCTTAATATTAGGGAAAATCACTTCCTCCTTGCTCTTGGCTTAGAAAATAGAGCAAACCATTTGCAGCAGTTTCATTCCACTAATCATTTATATTAGCTATATGCACTCTCATACTCACCAACTAGTTTGTATGTTCTTTTTCCTTCATCCCTCCACAAACTCTTCTTTGTTATGAAGACAACTAAGCAGAAGAGAATTGTTTGCTTCTTCCTGATTGTCCATCGTACCATCCAAATCACATCCTGTTCTGCTGAAATATAACACTTTTTCCAGCTATGGGTTATGATTTGGTTGTGCTTTTAGAGGGATTAGATTTTGAATATGTTGAATAGGGAGAACAGGAATGTAGCTATTGAATGCAACCTTAAGAATTCATAACTATGTAAAAAACAAAGCAAACCCAAGCAAAATAAAATGAAAAAATCCTCCACAACCTTTTTTTCTGGAGTATTATTTTATCCAATCTGGAAAAAATGATACTTAGAAGCATGATTAACAACTTATATCTTTCCCTTTTACAGTAGGAAATCAAACTTCTTACTCATTTATTACTTTTTTATTTAAATATAGAGCAAAGAAGTCACGTGTGCTTCTAAAAAAAAAAAAATGTATGAAAGGGTCATTAGCAGCAGTTCTGATATTTACCTGCTGCATGTGGTAAAAAAATATAAAACAAAACCCAAAAACATAAACAAAAGGGAAAGTGTTTTGTAGATTTGAGATGTATAATATAATTGCTGTCTTCTGAAACAGGATATGTATTAAATAGTTCAGCAGGAAGCTCCTGTTATAGAGATTAACTAATAAAAAACTATGGAGAAGAGCAGATAATTGTTACCCTTCTTGTAACTAGCAGTTTGTTGAAAACATTGTAAAATGCTGTGGCTGGTTAATACAGTTCTATAACTTAAATGTCTGCTTCTTATGTGTGCCCCAGTAGTTCATAAGAGGTTTATTTAAAATGCATATATAACCCTATTCTAGCACAAAGAATAAAAGTGAAATACAAAATTCTTAAATCAATGAGAATATGTCAAGATGTCTGGTACAAGGACAATCACACAGGATACTATGAATAATAAATGAATAATTTGGTTTCTAAATTAGTTTTTGCCTTCCACTGTTTTGAAGCAAGGGAGAAAATCAAGAAAATTAAACTATCGATCCTGTATACCAAATCCTTTAACAAAGCAGTTAATTTTGGCCTTCAGAAGTCCTTTGATGTTGGTTTCATCAGTCTATTGGGAATGCTTTACCTTTTTCTGTGTATTTTATTAAGTAAAATATGAGAGGCACCTAACTCAGAGCAGAGAGTTTCTCTTGTCATGAGTGCAAATCAAAAATAAATCATAATAATCAACAGATGAGTTTGAACAAATAACACTGATTTGCTAGGATGCTAGAAAAATTGTAATTCTTATAACTGTTAAGAAAACAGACATCATGACAGCTTTTATCTGTGTTGGGGAGCAAAAATATTAATGCTTACCAAATAAATACATCAGAAAATAAAAAACTGTTTTTAGAGAAAAAATTGGTTAAGCACAAACAAAAATAGTAGGCATTTTTATTTTAAATTAAAGCAGCAGATCCAAACTATATTTTGAAAGAATCATATTTTCTATTGAAATATGAAGACTTGTGATTCTGTGATTTGTTTTGAATAAGGTATGTTTTAAATTGTGCAAGAACAGACATTTCTCCTGAACAATCCATCAGTGCTTCTTGACAACAGCACTTTAGAGATACACTTCATAGGGATTGTAAAACTGAAACAGTTAGAAAAAGGCATTCTATCACACATGTATTGCTGAGTTAACCTTTACATGTTTATTGGTTTTCCCTTGTTCAATAGGTATACACTTTGTATATATGGACTATTTTATTTTCAAATTCCGTTCTGCTGAACCAAATTACATTGTCTTCTGTCCACACTGACATACTCAAAAGTAAGAAAATGGTACAAACAGGTCTTAAGAGAGAAAAATTAAAAGCCAGATTATCTACAGCAATCACTCAGAAATGAGTAAATGAAATTATTAATTTGCTTGTTATTCTGGCATCCTCAGAGCATCTTCTAAAACAAGTACTGGTGAAAAAAACCTATCTCATAAGCTCAAATAGAGGTAAACATGAAAAATACTACAAAAATATTCCCAGAGCAAAACTGAAATACTTCACATTTGATTCAAGATCGTAAAAGGGTGCAAAGAATGGAAGGTCCTATTTTTAAAGGAATCAAATATCATTCCACTCAATTTTATGAGGTGAAATTGCAAGACTAAGAAGCACACATTTATATGCTCAAATAAACATTTTCCTTCTCCTCATCTGTATTCAAAACCCAAAGAACATACCTGCAACCATAATACAAATTTTTCTAGAACAATTTGTCCATTTGTGTTTTCTTCTACTACAGTTAAAATTAAATATTATCTTTAATTATGTTTAGGAGAATCTAGTAAACTATTTTGGCAGCCATATACTTTCCAGAAAAGTGCAACAATTACTCCTATGGGTGTTATGGAGAAGGAGAAAGTTGCCATAACCTCCATGAACTGACAGCAAATTTCATAGAATCTATATGCTTGGTCTCCTTGAAACCAAGTGTATGTCCCTGGTGAATAAATACTCAGTATTCTTTTCAAACACATATTTTGACTCTCATACAGTAACACAGAGTTCAGAAGATTTCTACCTTCTAAATCCATCCAAACCACATTTTTCTGATTTAAATAATACCAATTGATACTGCTTTTTAAACTGGATATCTAGAGATACTTAGGAGTGAGATACAAACCCAGCTTCTATACATTTTTATGGGGTCTTCAGATGCCCAGATTCAAGTTTTGTCTGGATGCTTCCATCCCCAGTGGCAGATCCAATACATTGCATTACTTCACTTTCTTTAGTACTCTCTTCATTCCTTCTCTATGTTTTCACAATAATGAAAATCAACACTACATGCTTGACTACTGTGGAGTGTCCTGACAGATCCCTAGTCTCTATGAATGGGGGAACCAGTGCCTTAGGGCACGCCACAAAATGCACTTGAATGCCCTTTGGATTATCTTGGCTCTATTTTGGGCACTCCCAACTTAGGTCCACTTCCTTAGTAGCACTTAGTGTCAGAACAGCTTTCTCGTCATTCTGCAGGAGAGTATAACTTTTGATGCAGTTGCCCCATATACGTGCCGAGCTTTTGTAACACAAAAGCAGCTCTGGAGATCTCGAAGCTGATAAATCCACATCAACTCATTACTCTTCTATTCAAATTTTGAAGTTACAATACCTGCACTATACAAACAGCAACTAAGACAAACAATTTCCAGGGGCAAAAGAGAAATACTATAAGGTATTTGATTTCTAGAATTTGTAGCCCTTCTGTTCCAAATTCAAGAATCACCACAATTTGGCCTTTATTATTGAAGCTTCTGCCCTGAGCCCAGATTCATCAAGAGGATTACTGAGGCTTTCCTAATCTCTGAATGAAAGCCAGGTCCAGACTGGAATGAATCTGAGTATGATTTGTTGTTCCATGTCAAAATCAGATCAGGCACAACTGTTCTGTCTAGATTTTTCTTTTTAGTTTTTGAATTTGACTGATCTTGAAACATAGAAGGGGGAGCTAGACAGAGATGAACATATCATTGTGCAATGTTTTAAAGAAAACTGCCACAATTGCACAGAGTTCTGCTTTCACCTCAAATCAAAAAAAGGTGGAATCTTCTTAAAAACAAACAAACAACTAGCCAAATTTCTCACTAGCAACTGGATGTCTCTGATGGTTTTAGTTTATTGCACTATTTATTTATTAGTGAAATTCATTTATCATCTCTCATTCCAACTTTGCTTTACTTAATTGTGCCAAAAAATGATTTAACACTATAGGCTAAGATACACTTTGACTGCCCTGAAGTGGTAAATTTGGATTGTATAAGTATCAAACATACATGCCACATTCACAGGGAGAAAACAGCCCAAAGGCATCTTGTGAACTAAATTTTACATGAGCTTGCAGTTAGCAAGCTGGGCTCAGTACTGTGGATTAGTCACTAACTTTCTTCTAGTTATGTTTCTGTGTTCTACCAACAGAAAATAACCTCTGCACCTTGATTTTAGTCTCCTTTCTTCTTCATACGTTGAATTTAAAGCCCCCTGCCCTCTATAGCTTCCCTTGCTCACACAGACTCCCTGATCTCACTGTTCTTGGATAGGAAGCCAAATGCAGCAGCTGGTTAATCCAAGTTTTAAATGAAGCTCACTGCAAACATTTGCAGCAGTGAACTAGTCAGGTTTGATCAATGAGAGCCTTTTCCTGCATAATTTTAAGTATTTTTGACAAGTGCTATGAATACTTCTGGCTCTGGATTTGGTTTCACTTAGGAATTTGGAAGGGGTGGGGTAGGCTCAAATGGGCAAAGTGGGGCATGATGAAAGTTTTCCATGGAGGAAAGAATTAAAGGTTCTGTAACAGAAAGATAGGGAGCCTAAAAATTTATGTCAGAATTATTTCTTAAGATCTCTTTGGGGAATGAATTTAATTTATTATTTCAGAAAATTCTCCATCTTCTGAGAGGAATACAAACATACTCAAAGACAGTTGTGAGGTCTGATACCTAAGAAACTTCCTACTTGCCTTCAAGGTATTCAGTCATTTTGTTTACTTTGTAATGTCTGGAACACAGTAACAAACACTTTTCTTGATTAGGTCTTGGTAGAGGTTTCAGGGCCGTAATTGGTTCACAGCTGTCAAGGCTTTTCTTATCATTGCAGGGAGCAGCTGATTATTTGCTTCAGTATGAATAGTACAACACTTTTGCACATGTATATAAATCTGTGAAGTTTTGTTCTGTTTTTTTTGTTTTGTTTTTCTTCAATTTATTTTTTCTCTTTAACTAGCCACAGTATAATCTAAAATTCTTTACCAGCGAATTCAAACTGGAACTTTTAAGAAAACTATCAGAAAACAAGATTTAGTAGTTAGTAATTCTAATTAATGTATACATACAAAATAACCTGCAGGAAATATAATTATTTCGCTTGCAATTTCTGGGAGAATTAAAATCGCAGTACGAGCAGGATAAAGCTCCACCCTCACCCACTAAAACAACACCACAAAATAAACCAAAGCCAAAACCCAAAACAACACCCTCTCTGCTCTGTGATTAATAAGAAGTAATACTTATCTCAAGTCTAGATTTTCTATACGTGGGGTGTTTGTACATATCTGACAGGACAATAAGTTTCTGTCCACATATTTATCTTATTTTAGTGACACTGAACCAGCCTAGCAACTGTCCTCTCTGTTCATCTTAGACTACTGTGTCTTTACCCTATCTTTGCCTTCCCCATTTGTGTAAGATTGTCAGCAGAGGTTTGCATAACCTTTCATGTAATTAATGGAAATCATCAGAAACTTTTTTGTTTGGGTTTTAGATGTCAAAAAAAGAACCCCAGGTGCTTCAGAACAGCCCACTTTGCATGTCTTAGGTATTTTCTTTAAACAAATTTCATCCTACAAATGTCTGTTTTCATTGACATAATTTATTTCCCTACAGGTAGATACCACAATTGTCTGTCACTTATTGTCTATATAGAGACCATTGAACTTAAAAACAAACTCAGAGTTTACACCACAGATGCCAGGTTTTGTGGGGCTCTCCTGAAGTGACTAAGAACTGCTTAAAAAGTGGGGAGGTGAAGTATGTGACAGTTAAACGTGTCCTACACATTTCACTTATACTGTTTAACTAACAGGAAACATTTTGGTTCAGCCTAGTTTTAATTTAGCTTGAAATCCTAAGTCAGAATTATTCTAACTGACAAGTCCAAGACATTATTTCTTTTAAAATGTCCTCTAAAAATCCAAAGAATTAACAGAATTATTGCTAATTCACAATTAAGTTTTCAAAACTGATTTTGGAAATCAGTTCATTCATGTTACATTGCTTTTCTTCACTCAGGTCCAACAACATGATTTAATGGGGAGTTACTCTCACAATGGGGTAAGTATTGAAAGTCTACCAATATAAATATAAAAAACACACTATGATGCCTGAGTTGACAGTAGTGCCTTGTTTCCATTTTGTTTCTGCTAAACGGAGGGAAAGGCTCAAAGAGCATTTAAGCAACACATAAAATTATTTAAATGTGAAGAATGCAGATCTTCTGACATTCTTGTTTCAATATTTCTAAACTCAAGAATGACTTTTTCTTTAAGAACAGTTTAAGAAGCCTGGGGTATACAGCTTCTATTCAGCTGTTTTATGTGTTTGATACTGTATTGTGGAGTCAGTAGCTATATATTCAAAAAGATGTGTATCCATTTCACTTGAGGGTTAAAAATTCATGCACTGAATGGGCATATGTAAAGCATTTGAGTAAAAAGCTATTTTGGAAAATTGACTTATAAATTTTAAATTGAATCTGTATTTTCCTCATTTTTTTTCCTCATTTTTAAGGGATATTCAGGGTGCCAAATGGGCTTGCCTTGGGTTTACTTTAGAGCTGGCCTAAACTTACTACTTTTAAAAGTAAAGGAATGCATCTAATCCTAAATTCACATAAAACTTACATGGATTATGAAATTCTTCAAAATGACTGATACTGCACTATGAAACAATGTGTCTTTGTGTATACTACTGTAGAACAGAAACTTGAGACTGGATAAAGAATGTCTATACTGCAAGAGGTATCTATTGTCTTTATCTGCTAAGATAACAATGATGGAAAGGTACTATTTTAAAGATGCCTTTCTCCATGACTATGGTGGATTCTTCTCCATATGGAGATTCAGTGTGTTGAATGCATTCTTATCTGTTTTCATTACCTGTATCGATTACTGTGTGCTCAATGATGCCTCAATTCCTAAGCTTCATAACAAGATTCTGAAGAACACTACAATGTTTGATTTTAGTGTTTTCCCCTGCAGTCGGAAGAAGGACACATTCAGACAGGTTGAATTTTGTGCAGACAACTGAGATTAGATGCCTACAGGTCTGTATGTACATGTAAGTGAGGTGACAGACCTGCTACTACAGTTAACAGTGAGCAAGCCAATATCATCTGTGCAGCCTAAAAGACTTTTTATACTGACCATACTGTAGGTGTCAGTTTTAGGATAAGCTGAATTGCTGCCAAAGCTCTTTGACTTTTTTTCATTGGGTATTGCTTAACTAACATGTCAGCAGAGACACATACGGGACTCAGCCTGGAGCTAAATCACATTCTAATGAGAAATGGATTCACTGACTTATTTAATTTTCAGACTGAATAAGTTTGTCATACATAGCATAATAGGTTCTAGGAGCCCTGCAATTAAGAAAGGAAAACAGATTTCATATCAATGGAAATAAATAATTTATTTACTTATTTAGGTGACATACAATATTTTCCTGTTCAGATAATAATATTTAAGAAGCACAACAATAATTTCCTGGATTTATTGACCAAGTTTATTTCAATCATTGAGTAAAATTCTGTATGTATAACTTAGTTGAATAGTTGAAAATCCCATGTACTATTCATAGCAATTATTAATAATGATGAATTATTAAATGCTTTGGTTTACAATACCTAGAAGAATGTTTTGTGGTTTCTACCAACAAAACATCATCATAAATATTTAAATTATAGATTAAATAATCTATAAAATTACAAATAGCCATTTTCCTGAAGTCACAATGAAAATATTTGGTGCAAGTACTGCAGCAGGTCAGATTAGAGGTCCATAGTAGCTTTTGCCTTCTTCAGAGTTTTACAGAGTTTAGATAGATCCTAACAAGTGTTATACTGGTTTTGGGAAAAGAGGGAAGATATTTGAATAGAATGTGGTTATTGCTCAGGACAGGCAGACATCTCTGCAAAAGTTATTCACCTACCTACAAATATGAAGTAAATAGGATGTACAACTGTGATGCATCAGATGTCATGAGACACAAAAAGAGTCCTGAATAATGGAAGAATAATAGAAGAAAGGTT
>VWZD01008859.1:100253-156817 GCA_013396695.1 Sakesphorus luctuosus | reverse complement strand
TGAAGAGTTTAGGAATTTAGTTAGATCATGTAGGAAGACAATTAGAGAGGCAAAAGCACAATTTGAAGTTAATGTGGCTACTTCTATAAGGGATAGCAAAAATCACTTCTATAAATACATCAATAAGAAAAGGAGGGGCAAGGTAAACCTCCATTCTTTGCTGGACTTGAGAGGAAACATAATCTGGATGAGGAGAAGGCTGAGGTTCTTAACACCTACTTTGCCTCAGTTTTCCTCAACAAGACAGGTGGCCTCAGGACAACTGGCCCTCAGAGCTGATAGACAAAGACAGGAAGTTGAATAACCCCCCTAAATTCCAGGAGGATACAGTTAGTGACTCACTGCAACACTTGGATCCTCAGAAGTCTATAGGATGAGATGGGATCCACCCCAGGGAAATGAGGGAGCTGACAGAANTGGAGGTGTTTAAGATGAGACTGGATGTGGCACTTAGTGCCATGATCTAGTAATCACAGTGGTGTTGGATCGAGGGTTGGACCTGATCATCTCAGAGGTCTCTTCCAAGCCAGTTGATTCTATGATTATTTGACACTATTGTAAGGTGTAACCCTGTTTCCTGCCAGAGTCCACTGCCACCTGTGAAGCCAGCCCAGAACATCCCCAGTGGCTGCAGATTCCACGCTTCCTTGGCAGCATTTTCATGTTTCCCATCCTGCTACCTGTGGTCCCCTACTGCAGACTGAGCAGAAGCTGTAATGTGAGCCTGTAGCCAAACCCAGGGACACCTCTGAGTGCAATGCTAATGGAATCTTAAGCTGCTGCTGCTTCCTCAGTAATGAGCCAAATGAGAGCTCTTGCTTCAAGCCCTGCCTGACACCATGGACTCCAGAGGAAGTTATGTGGGAGCTTTTGCTGGGGGATGCTTATAGGAAAGGCCAGTACAGAGGGATGAAGAGCTTGTCACAGTGGTCATGCTTCTAATGTTGTTTTGCCTCTTTCTCCAGCTTCTCTTTAACTGGGTCTTGATGATTCTTATCTCCTTCCAGACTTATTTTCCCTTTTTTTCTCCAAAGCTTTTTTTTTTTTCAAAAACAGCTTTTGAATTCAAAAGATCAACAAGTACCTACTCCAGCACACTGTGGAAAAGACATTCCTGGTATATATCACCATGAACCAATTTATACCTGACCTACGTTTTGAAAGGATAAACCCAAAATAAAAGCATGGCAAGCTTTCATTAGGATAAATAAAATAGAAATAGAAAACACAAGAAAAAGCAAATCTGATGAAGATGCTAAATTCTGTATGACTGCATTAAAATGCAACAACTGAGGAAGCCTAAGGATTTTCTCAAATTTGTTCCTGCTCTGTAAAAATGCAATAATCCGTTATGAAATACTTGACACACCATTGAATACACCGAAATTTAGAAGTAATTTATCCTGAGGGGCATAATTTGTGCTTTTCAAACAGCCTGCTCTTTTGGGGTACCCCTGAGAGGCAGGTGAGCAGAAGCCAGTGCAGTGCAGGGCAAGGAAAACATGACCACCCCGCAATAAATTCCTGCTCTGCAGAGCCCCTGGGCTGTATTCCACCAGAGCACTGTCAGTGATGGAGCCCTCAGAAGGTGTCTGTGACAGTGTCTGTTATGGCATAAGGTGGAGGATAAGGGGGGAAAAAGGTAACTTTTTTCCCCACATTTCAGGTAGGGTATATGAAAGCTGATGACATGGCATTGATTCTGTCTTCTTTTACATAGGTACCACTCACATTTCACAAATGAAGCTGCTCCTCCTTCTCAATTAGAGGGGAAACAAATATCTTCAGAGAAGATTTTGTTACTGTTTTTAAATATCTGCATTAAGGCAAACTAATCCTTTCTGCAGTACTTGAGATACCACTTCAGTTTCTCAGATAAACTTATTTGGATAAACTTGTCCTAGCTTGGACAGGAATAGTTTAAGAACCCAGTTCTGCTGAAAGTCCTGTGGTTATCTGAAAGTGTTAGCTGTCCCATGGTCACTGAGCCATGGATGCCAAAGCCTGGATCTGCAGCTCTCCCAGGGGAAAGGGGGCTTTTGTGAAAGAGTTTTATATTGAAATCTGTAATTACATGCTTATTTAAAATCAAATTACTGAAGGCTCAGACTCCTTTTAAAGGGTGGAGGCTTCTCATTGAAGAAGGTAACTATGTGTTTTCTGATGCTTTTGATGTTGAAAGCTATTCCAGAAAAATTTCAGGTAAAAGTGAAAATACAGCAGTATGAAATTGCCCTCTAAGAAGCGCTTATAGAGCTGCATATTTATTCTGACCATTTTTCTCGCTGAAATTCAAACTCTTTCCCTGTCATATGAGATTTTCAAAATGTTCTCTGCAAATTTCACCAGTCTGGAAACCTCGCTTGCCTGCTGGGAGTTTTGAAGATCAAGAGGCAGCACTGAATGAATTCCTATAGTGGCATCTTTCTTAATTGAATTCTGCAGTTGCCCCTAAATTAAATAAAGCAAGGAGACCGAAGCAGATGTGAATAATTGAAAAAAGAGGTCTACAAGTTCTTCAGGCTTTGGAAAACGTCTTTTACAGTTAAGTTTTTCCATTAAGTGCCAGACTGGGGGTACAGCTCTTTGCACTTTGTGTCACTTAGGAAGCAGGTTTCCAAACGTGTAAGCTTTGTACTAGAGGCATCACTGGGCCAGAAGCTGGATTGCTCAGCACTGCCAAGAGCCCAGTGCAGCACTGGGAGGCCCCTGATGAGGCAGCTCTGCACAGGGCAGTTCAGCTCCTCCAGCAGTGCTTGGGGTGCCAGAAGCAGGGCTCTCTCTATACAGCTGTCCTCCATACCACCTGTGTTGTATCTATCTGTATCTTCTTTGGAGACCATGAGGTTGGACTCAAGTCATTGGCGCTGCCACAACACCTCATTAACTCCAAGGCCAGGCAGAACCAGGATAGGAGCCAAGTCACCCAAGCTAGGGAGAAAGCTGGCTTGGTCCCCTCCAGCCGGAGGACAAGGGCTGGCACATGGGTAACACTGATAGCCAGAGCTGGGTTTTTGCCAGGTAGCACCAGGCTACCTGGGCAGGGTGGGCTCATAAATCTCCAGAGCAATTAGCTCCTGCATGTGTTGCCTGAGAAATGCAATGGAAGGTGTGGGGCTTGTGCTCAGCTTTAGGCTGCTGGCATGCATTCCCTGTTGCTACCAGCCTGCTCCAGCTGAATGCCATAGCCATGTTGGCTACTCAGATTATGATATCTGATTTATGCAGTAACAGCAAAGTGGACAGGGAGCAAGAGAGGTACTACAAAAGCAGGAGGAATCCATTTAAATTTATTTTCTCCCCAAACTGAAGCAGGGACCTGGAAAAGTGTTACCAGTCCCCTAGCTTCAGATATTTGGGGCTGGGTGTCTCCTAACAACTTCCCTTACAAAACTCACAAAGTGCTGAAGAACTCAGAGAGATCCCCAATGCACAGCCCAATGGCTCAGGTGTACCCCTAAGGAAAAAGGGGCACATATGCCCAAAGGGGAAAAGTTCAAACCATGACACATTTACCTAAATGTATCCCCAAAAGCCCGAAGTTTCTCATGTAGGTAGATTCCTTCTTCCTATATGCTGGTTGAATGTTTGACCACACAAGTTAGTCATGGTTTTTGTAGTTCAGGTTCAGTGACTGCATTTTGCTGCCTGTGTGGTTGTTCCCCTACAAAGGTGGAAATCCTTGACTTTAAGCCTTTTCCACCTGGTCTCCAGCTGCAGCTCTGTGTGCACATGAGCTGTGTGAAAGCCTTACAGCAGATGCAGCTCTGCTGCTGTTGAACAGCAAAATCTTTCCTTGCACTGCTCACCCACCTCTCAGTGACGGCGGACTAAGAACTCTTTCAAGACAGAAGTTTTACCGTATGTGATGTACTTAAGGACATGTAAAAAATATGGATAGAATTTGATAGCAAGAACTGACTAGAGAGAAGATATTGAAATTAACCATTTCCTTCCATATGTTATTTTTTCTTCTCTGCAAGTATTCTGCATAGGCAAACACAGTCTGCAGCATGTGGCTCCATCCCACTGGCTCAGGACCTGCATGCAAACAGTGCAATATGCATGAATGCTTTTTACAACCACCCTCCATAAAAATAACTTCTGTGTGCTTGCCCATTTCCCTTTGTTCCATGGATAGGCTGATAGCTCTTATGGTGTGTTAACATCCATAATGCTGATAATGAGCTTGTCTAAATATATGATAATAGCTGTAAAACTACCAGCAGTGCCATCAGAAGCGATTCATTGTTTGCAAGAAAATTCAAGGCAGCTGTGGTACATCCCTGCTTGGAAGAAATATAGCAATCAGCAGTTTTCACTTAAATCAGTGTAGAAAATAGATGTAGAAACATGGTGTCGTGTTGGTTTGCTTTGCTGGCTCAAAAAAACCCCCTGTATTTCATTTCTGTTAAAATTCAGTTGTGGGAGGATCATAAATTCTTTTCAAATGTAGGATTTTTGCTTTGGTTTCCTAAACAGTAATTTTAAGTCAATTCCACTTTGGTCACCATGAATCTTGATGCGTTTTCTTATACTGGAACAAGCCCAAATCGAAAATGAGATTTTCCCACGCTCCATGAGAATAAAAAGGACAGTCCTCGACTCTCAGAAGTTTGCCAAGCAACTTCATTTATGCCCTTTTATTCAGAAATAACAGAACTATTATCTGGTCACTGTCTATGAGGCCCCAGAGCCAGCTACAGGTGGCTCAGGATGGCTTTTAGCTTAACCAGCAGATTCACAGCTGGGAAAAGTAGGTCTCACACACAACCTAAACAAATTCCATGGAAGTCAGTCTCCAGCCATGGAGCAGGAGCTGGCATCTTGCTCCTGATCCTGACTATGGTAAGGATAAATACCTGGCTTTCTAGCTCAAAAAAGTCCTGTCATTTAAAGCCTGATAAGCAGAGATGGTGAAAAATATTTTTCTTTCCTGCAATATAAATTGACTGTGAAAATTTTCTTTGTCTTGGAGAAACAAAACATATCTGATTTTTCATTAATTCAAAATAAAATAATTTGAGGGTAATCATTTTGATGATCATCACTTTCAGTTAAAAAAGTCAGCAAAATGAATTCCTTCAGTTCAAAATACCCTAATAACAGACCACAAACAACTGTGTGAGAAGTGTTAGTATGCAACGTTTCCATGCACCTGAACTGCTGTTTTAGGTAGAAGGGACATTTATGATCAACATATTTCTCAAATCAAAAAAGCATGCAACTATAGTTGCATTAAATACTCATAAAAGGTTGGAGCCCAGTTCACATGCAAGAACAATTGAGGATTTCTATAAAAATTATGTGCAAGGTAGCACTCTAGTTCAATGATGTAACTTACACTGGGATTAAGAGAGGAAGAGAAATTGTAGACAAAAGGATACTTGGAGGGGTTTTTTGCCTATAGTTTCCCTCTTTCAATTAATCAGAAAAACAAGTCCTTTTAAAATTAATTTCTGATTCAAACCACAAGATGAATTTTAGGAGCACATACTGCATCCATGTCTGGGGTCCTCAGCACAGCAGGGACCTGTTGGAGCATTGCCAGAGGAGGCCACAGAGATGCTCCAAGGGCTGGGGCCCCTCTGCTCTGGAGCAAGGCTGGGAGAGTTGGAGGTGTTCACCTGAAGAGAAGGCTCCAGGGAGACCTGAGGGCAATTTCCAGTGCCTAAAGGGGCTCCAGGAGAGCTGCAGAGGGACTTGGGACAAGGGGTGGAGGGACAGGACAAGGGGAATGGCTTCCCACTGCCAGAGGGCAGGGTTAAATGGGATATGAGAAAGAAATTGTTCCATGTGAGAGAGATGAGGCCCTGGCACAGGTTTCTGAGAAGCTGTGGCTGCCCCATCCCTGGGAGTGCCCAAGGCCAGGTTGGATGGAGCTTGGAGCAACATGGGCTGGTGGGAGGTGTCCCTGCCCATGGCAGGGGGTGGGACTGGATGGGCTTTAAGGTCCCTTCCAACAAAAACCATTCCATGATTCCATGATAAGGCTGTGCAAGCCAGCTGGGGAAAAAATATAGAGGAAAGGGATCTCTTGCAAGATACAGTCCACGACATCCCTTCTCAAGTGTACATGGGCGTAAGATGGCTTGTATTATGAGAGTGCATATATACCCTTAGCCACAAGTGGTAAGACTTTTAACACAATCAAATACATGGTCTCTTCAGTCATTATGGGGCACTTATTTCAGGCTGGAATTTTGTCTCCACAACCAGAATCTGAATACATGTGCTACCAACCTTCCCTCCTGCTCGGCTCTCCTCTCTCCTGTTGCAGATATTGACAGCTGGAGACAGAGAAAGGTAAGACACAGAGAGGAAGGAAGAGGACACTTCTCCTAGGGGTGGACATAAAAGTCTGGGAGCCAAGTGGGAAGAAGAAAGTCGGAGAGAGGTGGGGAACTGGCACAGAGAGACTGTATTCCCAAACCTATTCTCCTGTTTCAGCCTTTCTCATGTCACTGTGTCCTAGTTCAGCAGCCAGGACCAGTTTATCACTATGTGGGTGTGACCAAAGCTGTGGATTCTACACTCTCTATCTCATTTCTCATGAACTGTTACCAATGGACCATTTGCAGCAGCTGCTCAGGGCACACCTGACCCCTCAGGGTGTAAGATGGGTGTTAAAGAAGCCTGTGAGACAGGAGCTGTGATAACTCCCCTCCAGGAAGTCGTTAGTGCCTTCACAGCCAAACTGAGGGGTCATGTCTCCTCCTGGGCCATCAACAATTCCAAAAATATCCCATGACTCACAGAGTTAGATCATCCAATGTGGAACTCCCTACCCTGTGGGAGGTACTGGGTGTTCCCACTTGAACCTGAGCACAGGTAATCTTGGGGTTTGGAGACTTATGGTACCACTCATCAGATCCAGAGGAGGACCAGAACCTTGACAGGAGGAGACCACCACTCTTGACCAGACTGCAACCATCATCTGCACCAAGAGATTTTCTCCTTTCCTTTTACTTTGGACTCAGGGGAACCTCGTGGAGCTCAGCACAGGGTCTAACGGACACTGTTCTGTATATGCCTCAGGGGGGTGGGTTATACTTCTGGCATTTGTGGGTTGAAATCAATTTCTCTTTGTATCATTCCATTTATTGTAATAATTTTATTAAAATTGTAACTGACTTACAATCTTTTTTTGAATCATAGAATGAACTGGGTTGGAAGAGATCTCTGAGATCACCAAGTCCAACCCTTCATCCAATACCACTGTGATTACTAGATCATGGCACTGAGTGCCACATCCAGTCACATGTTAAAAACCTCCATGGATGGAGAATCCACGACTTCCCTGGGCAGCCCATTCCAATGCCTGATTATTCTCTCTGGAAAGAATTTCTTCCTAATATCCGACCTAAACCTCCCCTGGCAGAGCTTAAGCCTCTGCCCTCTTGTTCTCCTGCTGGTTGCCTGAGAGAAGAGACCAACCCCCATCTGGCAACAACCTCCTGTCAGGTAGTTGTAGAGAGTGATGAGGTGTCCCCTGAGCCTCCTCTTCTCCAGGCTAAATACCCCCAGCTCCCTCAGCCTCTCCCCACAGCACTTGTGCTCCACTCCCTTCTCCAGCCTCGTTGCTCTTCTCTGGACCTGCTCCAGCCCCTCAATGTCCTTCCTGAACTGAAGGCCCCAGAACTGAACACAACACTCAAGGTGGAGCCTGACCAGCACTGAGTACAGGGGAAGGATCATTTCCCTGGTCCTACTGGCCACACTGTTCTTGATACAGGCCAGGATTGGCCTTCTTGGCCACCTGGGCACACTGCTGGCTCATATTCAATCTCCTGTCAATCCAAACCCCCAGGTCTCTTTCTTCCTGGCTGCTCTCCAGCCACTCTGTGCCCAGCCTGGAGTGCTG
Source organism: Sakesphorus luctuosus (assembly GCA_013396695.1). Classification (NCBI taxonomy): domain Eukaryota; kingdom Metazoa; phylum Chordata; class Aves; order Passeriformes; family Thamnophilidae; genus Sakesphorus; species Sakesphorus luctuosus. The sequence continues at coordinate 148,953 of VWZD01008859.1, read as the reverse complement.
CAGGGTGTTGTTGTGGCCAAAGTCCAGGACCCGGCACTTGGCCTTATTGAACTTCATCCTGTTGGAATCAGCCCATCTTTCTAGCCTATCCAGGTTCCTTTGAGTTGGGTTCATTTCTCCTGCTGGTTTACCTTTAAACCAGCACACGTTGTTTCTTCAGTTTCAGGTTCCCCCAAGTCCTTGCTATCCACTTTTCCAGCCACAAGGATGCTGTGCTGACATTCCATGTTCAGACTTGTCTCATGTGGGATGGAGTCAGCCAGCTGGCCCCCAGGGCCTGGCTCAGCTGGACAAGTCTGCCTCTTCTGCAGCATCCCTGTGCCCAGTAAGGCAGCCAGAAGCAAAGCCTCAAGGCTCCATGTTGGCAGCTGGGTTCCTGCCTCACCATGAAGCTAACACACCAAGCCTGATCCCTCTGACAACATGACTGCAAGGAAGAGCCGGAAGCGGAAGCTGCTCCATTTCTTATTTTGCCATAAAAGAATCCCCAACCCCACCTCCCTCTTCGGGGTATTTATCATTATTTTCATTGCACACTGGTGAGCAACAGAGACAGATAAAACCCACTTCAACTCATGTCCCCCTTCCCGCTGGCCCCTGCTACTGTAGGAAGAGCAGCAGTTGGGGTTCTGCTCCCATGCCACAGCACCCTTCAGAAATCCCTAAAGCAGGCAGTGAACCTGAAAGCTTATCCGGGGCTCTGCCTATACCCTGAATTTGGTAAAATGTTTGGGGTGATTCCAGAAATTGTTTGGAAATGTTTAGAAATATTCTGAAAAGTGATTGTTTTCAGAGTTAAGTCTACATTGCTGGTGCCAAGTGCCTGGAACTTTCCAGAGATTAACTCTTCAGCCCTTTCCAACAGACAGCTGAAGCAGCCACACTTCCAGCAGCCACAGTGTCAGATTTGACAAGGCAAGCACTACAATTCGACCTGCCAGATGTGTTCAAGGCACCCTCATACTCACAGCACACACCTGGCTGATGGAGTGTTGGCTGAGTGCCAGCTACATCAGCTCTCACACCCACATGGAACACACAGCCATGCTCAGTGTTCCCTATAGCACCTCCAGGTTAGCTTTAGGGCAGACAGATTTGACACTCCTGTCATACCTACATGAGATACAGTATCCCCTCACTCATCCCAATACAAACTGTGTGTTAGTCATCCAAAAAAGGCTTGTAATGTGGAGAAAGTGCTGGCTGTCTTGCAGGAATGTCCACAATTCACGATCGCCATCTGGTTCACCTCAGGAGCAGTAAGTCTGTTACCTTGACTTACTTGACAGTGCAAGATGGAAACAGAGTCGTAGAACCCTAGAACATACTGAGCTGGAGGGGAGCCATCAGGATCATTGAGTCCAACTCCTGTCCTTGCTGAGGACACCCCAATAACTTCACCACGTGCCTGAGAGTGTTGTTCAAGTGCTGCCTGAGCTGTCAGGTTTGGGGCACTGAACACTGCTCTGGGGAGCCTATTCAGTGCCCAATTAGATACAATACAGATTATTGGCGCTTGTATTAAACTTATTCCAGCGCTTTTAACACTGGGAAAGGAAATGGTTTATTTGTTCACATTAATAGATAGGAGTCATTACCAAAACACACAACAAACAATACATGGGCTGATAACCATAACACACATTTTACCTACACTGAAGACCAAAACTTCTCATTTCTCCCAAATCTTTATGGGTTCTCAGAGTTTATTTCACATTATATTCAAAATATCAAATGGGAGTTTTCTCTGTGCTTTGGTAATTTTGTTTCTCTGAATGTCTGACAGCACTTTGTTCAACAGCAGGAAAAAACCAACACAAGCAGAGGGAACTGGACACAGAATTAGATTTCTAAAATAAAAATGATCTTTGAGTAACCTGGAAAAATATATATCTGATGACTTTCTGAGAGGCATGTCTCGAAGAGAAGAAACTTCAGAGTAGCACTATGTAGCTTTTGCATTCTTACTTTTTTTGAAAGATTTATGGAAGCCCTTTTAAATCTTTTCTTGCTCCCAAACAATCTCATTCCAAATTACATTAAAATGATCATTTAATCTACATACTTTCACAGAAGGCCCAGACCTTCTAAAAATACATGTTTACAAAAATTTTGTCCATGCTGAAATTCTGATTATCTGTTGAAATCTTTATCTGCATTGTTTAGTGAAGCACAGAGGCATTTCTGTGAAGTATAACAGGGTACTGCCAACCAGTGTATTGAAAGCTCTGTGTGGCCAAACAAACAACAGCTTGGATATTTACAGCAAAGGAAAAAAACCCCAAATTTTAATTAAGATAATATCTCTAGAAATTGGTGAAATCATATTTGTACAGACACAAAGATGATATTTTATAAAAGGTTGCCCTGCTTAGGCTTTGTACACACACATTTCATTCCCAGATTAACTTTTCTTGCATTTCTCATAGCTTAGATCTTATCTTTCTTTATGACAACAACAGAGAGCTAGGCACAATGATATGTCAGGAGTTTGCTTCCTAGTTATGGGAATGAAGCCATGAAATATCACACTCTCATATGTAACTGAAGCCTTCATTTTTTCCAAGTGCTGAACTGCAATGCCTGAGTTTGCAACCACAAAACCACAGTGACATCCAACTGTTGGGATGTCCTCAGTATGAGGGAGAACAAACAGCTTCTGCAGAGCTTTGTGTTTTACCAAACAACCTTTTAAGATTAGCTTTTCCCCTCCATCACTCCTTACTTCATTGTTATCTTTTCAGCTCCTGCCCCACCAGTTCCTGCAGCTTCCTCATGGACTACAGCTCTCTCCTGCTCCAGGAGTCTCATGACGGCTCATCTTTCTTCATTAACTGTGACCAGCTCTCAGTGTAATTTGCACTGGGAACTGAAGATAATTATGCAGTTATGACTTAATTCTGTTTTCACTTACACTTCTTCATATGGCTGAAGTCCATCAGATTCATTTGTGAGAGCAAAACAAAGCCGACCATCATGTGCACAAAGATACTGATTTGTTGGGATTCTACAGGACTCCTAAATCCCAGCTCTGCCTGGCAGTCTCAAAAGAAACACTATGCCCAACTCTTCTGTATCACAAGGAGGGGCTGCCACACCACAAGCACATCCAAGGAAGCAGCAGACAACCCCTCTTTTCGATTCCCACACTAGCCACTAGCATGGGTCTGCGGAAAAGCTCCAAAGCCCTGTCCCAGCCCCAGGAACCTCATTAGACAAAAATCTCCACATATTGTGCTGAACACTGAGAGAACTTCAAAAACATCACTATCCTTCCACCTGTGTAACCAACTTCCACCCTTGCCGTCTTCCAGAGACATCTGGGTGTGTCCAGATAGGGGAGATGGCTGCAAAAAAAGTTCTAAATTTTGCAAGATTTTCCATTAGCCTTACACTGAGATGAAAGACTGCAGTGCTTCCTACTCATTTCAGTGCTGCTAAGGAACACTGGTGGATTTGAGAGCTGGAGGTTGGCTTTGTACAGAATTGTTTCTTAACCTGTGAATTCTTAGAGCTTTCTGGGAAAGAAAATGCAACTTGAAGCATCTACACAGGGAAATTCCTTTGGATCCCACTCCCCATGTTATAGAGCTTAGAAATCACTAGAATCAGCAATGTGGATGTGTGTTGTTTTCTGAAGAAACGGAAAACATTTACAATAATGGATTTACTAATTCCCAACACAGCATTTCTAATCCTGTTCAATTTTTCTTCACCATGGCTAACCCTACAGAACTGCAATAAATTAGTGGAAGAACAACAATACACTAATATTCTCATAGAATAAGCAATTTTACAGTGTTAAAACCAACTAATCATTTATATAAACCATTTAATAGAGATCTTCTGTAATATGACACAATTTGATTAAGCATTAACCCTCTTCCTGAGGATACCCCAATACCAGCTTACAGGTAGCAGTATTTTGAATAATGTGACAAATTTTCTATGCACAACATTGATGACATGTCAAGGATTAATTTATTTTGTATTCACTGTGCAAGAGCTGCAATGAATGACAATTAATTAATGTAATAATAGCTTACTGTTTCTGATAGCATTTTGACTTTCTCCCTACATTGATGGTACCCTGATTCTCATTTTCCAGTTCCTTGTGATGATGATCAACAAATTAAACAGTAAAGCCATCCTCACTTTCCTGCTCTTTGTAGGAGACCTCTGGTTGGTGTATTGCAATACCAGAGGACTTCGAGGAAGCTAGAAACAATACTATTCAAATATCACCAGTTATGGAAAAATAATGGAAAATTCAAATAAAAAAAAAAGGCAAGATTAAATACACACACACACACACACACACACACACACACACACACACATATCCATACAAATATATGTATATATATGCCAGGTGGAGTCAAGTCATCCTTGGAGCACGGAGTGGTGATCCAATGGGTGGTGGGTGTAACACTGATCTACAGACAGGACTGAACCAGCTCCAAAAGTCACAGAGATGGAGTGTGAGGCCACAAAAGAAGTGGCAGTCCCACAGCACAGATCCTGGATGTGCCAGTACAAGCTTCACTGAACTGGCAGCCCTGCTCACCTCTCTGGTGGAAGAAAATCTTTCTTGCAGAAGACTTCATGAGCCCCTCTCTCTTTCCACGAGAAAGACCAGACTGAATGGGGATCAGGTAAGAATACTCATCACAAGGCCTAGATCAAAGGCAAGTGGTGTCAAATGGAGAAGTAAGAAGATTCTGACCCAGGGCAAGCCCTTCAGGAGGCAGTCACAATAAGAAAACAGGGACAGGTCTCTGCAGAGAAAGTACATCTTGGGTGTCTTTCAGCTCGGCAGATCCTTGATGGTCAAGTGGAATTACTCCGAATAGATAAGGTTATCAGTTACACTGAAACAGGGAAAATCTCAGCCGTTGTGATCACAGTGTAACACTGAGTGTCACACAGGTTCAGGGGCATGAGCCATATTCATTCTCACATTAGAGGTGACAATCTGACCCTAAATCATTACATGTATTAGTGCAGTCTCCATAAAGCCAGGAAGAAGCACCATAAAACCCATAGAAATGTCCTAAACATCTTGCCTTCAGCTTAGACAACTGGATCAAAACTGAAGAAGCTTCTGCCAGAAGCAAATCCCAGTTACTGAACAAGATTCTGCTGTCACTAAACAAATCCAAGCAGTTTTGTACTTGGCTTAGTAGTCTAAGGACAGGAAGGGGAAAAAAAAACAAAACCCAAAAACCTGTTGGCTACAGCAGCCAGTTGGCTGGAGCAGCAGTTTTGAAGCCAGGGAGAGGCTGACTGGGATCTGTCAGGGCTGCCTGGCTGGTACCATGGGCTGGACTGGGGCAGGCTCTGCTGCCAAAGGCTGTGGCTGCAAAACCCACATAAGCCTCCACCACACTATTCAGCAAGCCTGGAGCACTAGAGCATCAATCACTGGCAAATACAACATTCCTGGTGGGAATGGTCCTCTTCAAAGTAATGTAAGCCCTAGGAACAGCAGTCAAAGATTAAGTATGACCACTCTAAGAAGCCTATGTTTGAAAAGTTGATTTGGTTGAAGGAACTATAGCATGGGAATACTGCAGCACTCCAGCACATGAGAAATGAGAGGCTGCTGCCTGAATAATATCAGTGTCCTGTGCCACTTGCTGGATCCTAAATAGAAGGAGAAAGAGGAGGAGAAGAGACAACATCTTAAGATGCTCTCCTGTGCCAGGTGAGCATTCCCACTACAAAATAGCATCTGTGGAGTCACACTGAGAAGTTCAGTGTAGTCAGACAATAATGCCAAGGAAAGGGTTTTATTTCCTGGCAGCCTTAATATACAAGAGGCTCACATGAGTACTGTTTCTGTCTGGATTATTTGCAGCCCAGAGTAGAGACTTGGCAGTCCTCCATCTAATACAAAGTTTCTGAATAATTTGTTATAGGACAAAGTAATTTCATAGCCTGCAGTGCTGCGTTAAAGACTTTACAAACCTGAATCAGCGTTTGAGGGAAACTGTTATCAGAACAGAGGCAGTACATGCCTACTTATCAGCAAATGTTTTATGTAAGAACATTTTCTCCTACATGACAGATTTCCAAACAAGGGTGTTTCTCCTTTTTTTTATATTTATATGACCAGGAGGTAATATTTTTCATTACTTACACAATTTTCAATGCTAATAAAGTCTGACTAATTCACAGGTAGTTTCATAAATAATCATTGTCAACAGCTTGAATAATTTCGCTGTATAAACCCCTCATCCTTCACAGATTTCTAGTACTTAATGATGATGTAAGCAGTGGGAAAAGCCTAATTCCATTGGAAGTGGTAACTATTCAAACAATGCAAGTGAATGGCTCGGTCTTTGGAAGAAAAATTAAGGAAGAATATTTTTCAAAAACATGAAAAACCCCTGGGCTTTGAAGAACAGCTGTTTAAGGAACACAAGCAGGAATGCTGCTGGGGTAGGGCAAAGCCATGGCCCTACCAGAGAGGTTTCCAACAAACTGCAGTGCCTGTGCTACTGCAAATCATCAGGGAACAATTAAAAACTTGACACTTCTAGCTGGCAGGAGAGTAGACTCCCAGTGCCACTGGGAAATTTCTTGTCCAGAGAAAGGAGTTTGGTCATGCAAACAGATAGCAAACTGGAAAGGAAAGCACAGCAGCATTCCCAGTCAGTTTGCTGATGTAGGGTTTGGGCAAGGAAATTAAAATAAAGGATTTCCCCCGGAGAGTATATTAATCTTTGTAACATGTCACTCATGGCAATCCAAGAAATAAAGGAGACCAAACTTCCATATGCAGTATAATTAGAAGAAAGAGCAGTAAAAGCAAAAGCAAGGGGACATTTATTAATGGAACTGTCTAAAAATGGCAGGAACCTGGATTTTCAGGCATAAAATACTAGGTTACGTATTTTTAAATGTTCCTTTTCTGAAGTAATTTTCACTCTTCACACAATTTAGTGATATAAGAAAAAGCCAGGAATGTAGATATTGATCTCTTGTTTGGGGAGCTTTTATCATAAATCTCCCAGGAAAGGGAGTTTCTGTTCACTTCTGCTGCAGAACGCCAACACTGAACTTTTATATTTGCACAGGCTGCAATTGGCATTAGAAAAGTTGCCTGAGAATGTCTTTGCAACAGAAGAAACCAAATTGCTGTGCTTTGAACTGATCTCCATTTCTTAACCGGATAAGCAATAACCATCTGCCTATAACTAAAGGAAGGTAACAACCATGTCAATGCTCCTGGGAATATACTTTTGAGAGTATTCATACAGGGAACAGTGAAAACTCTTTTAAACTTTTGCACAAAAATGGAAAGAAAATATTAATTGGCAAGTCTCAGTTCTGCATAAGCTCATAAGAAACAGATCTTTCCTTAGTCAGTAGTTGGCATTTAAAACTACTAAAGAAAATACGTTAAAATAAGATTGCCAAACTGGATGTATTATTTTACCCTAACAAAGGAAAAATGCAACAATACTTAAATACGAACTCAGTTATTCTATGAGGTCTTTGGGCATCAAGATGCATTAAGGAATCAAAGAAAGGTGGGTTTGTTTAGTTAACTGCTTCAAAATGTTCTTGCAGTGATTTTTCTGTCACTAATGATGAGGTACCATCCACTGACGTCCCACTGAAGTTCCTTACAACACACTACTAAGGAATCACTGCCCTGGCACCGCTTAGCACCCTGTTGTTTTTGGTGCTCAAGGGTACATTAAAAATAAAGGAGAGATAGTCTATATCATAGCAAATGAAGGCCTGCAATCTCTGCATTCTGATACAGAAAACAAACTACATATCTAGTGTGATATTAAATAAAAAGGCTATTCTGAATGGAGACAATGATTAGGTTTGTAATTCATGAGGGTCTTGTACTTTTAAGAGCCTTCCAGACGCCGAAGTTAATTTAGTTACTAGCTTCATTGACACAACCCTTGTTAATCATAAACAGCATTTCTTTAAAAGCCAGAAAGATGAGAAATGACAGAAGAAAAATACTTTTCTTTGCTATGGCAAAAATTAGCAGCACTGCAAAATGACAGCTATAAATTAGGGCAACTTTACCTTAGTGATAAAACCATAAAATAAAGGATCTGCTGAATGGTGATCTCCTTGTGCAAAATCTGTTCGTATTTAAATCTCTGTCTGCAGATGCAGAGCCATTTTTGGCAGAGGCAAGATTGAACACAGATAAATGCTTTCCATGACAGAGGCCATGTATTATTGATTTCTAGGAAATAGAGAGAGACCTCCTAAAGAACCAATCTCATTTGCATTCATATTTACAACCATTACAATGGTAAGCAGGGTCTCGTTTATCAGGTTGTCCTACAGCAATGTTGCTAATTTACTTGCTGTATTACCCAGGTAACAGTATCACTGAAGTTCTTTTAAACACATTGCTTGCAGGCACCAATTTTTTCCTGTACATAGTTCCTTGAACTTCCCTTCATTCTGAGATTTGGGGTGGTGGATGAGGTGCAGAGGCTCTGCAGCCCCTCAGTCTGCTCCAGGGTTGGGAGGCCAGAGATTAGGGACAGGCCTGGCAAGCATAGCCAAGTACCCAAGGAGCCAAGTTCTTATGAGAAATGCCAGCAAAATGGGGCATCCTCCTCCTCTCCTTTGGACTCAGGAGCTGCATTTACATTCAGGTTTTATGCAAATGTGTTCAGAGTACATGCATCACATTGCTTTTTTCTGGGTACCAGTAGGATTACTAGCTTGGGTTTCTGCATTATTGGTGCCTGTGGTATTTAATGCAGAGCCAATGCCACCTGGAAAGGCATTATTGCCCTGACATGGACACTCATACTTGACTTGTCAAACAGAACCCTTTAATTGGCTGCAGCCTCATACTGCTGCATTTGTTAGTTTAACATCTCCATTCTACTCCCTGATAAATAGGCCCCACTGAAAGGCAGAACAGGTCTCACTCCAAGGCTGAGCAGACAGCAGGTAGGGTAAGTGGCCTATTTAGGAAGTATGTGATGACACCTAGACAAGTAGGGATGTTTTATCAGCCCATGCCTATCTAATTCCCGGACAGGGATCAATATCAAACTACCGTTCCCTCATCCATCTTCTGACTAAGTTGCTCTACCAGCACACTCACCCTTTCTCTCTTCCAGAAAGATTTAAACTTTTTTTAGTCCTTACACAACCAAGACTACATTTTGCGCCAAGAGGTAAATTTATTAGTTTATTAATAATGACATTATTGTTTTTTCAAACTTGGCTTAATAGTTACATCGTAGGATGAAAACACCTTTTCCCGTGTGGCAATCCTGGCAGCAAGTATCTCTGATCCTTCAAAGGTGAAAGGGATGCTTGCTGCGAACAGGACACAGGTGAGGTGTCTCACACCAAACAGCCAGGCTGTGCTTTAGTCACTGAGCAGTCAGAGGAATTCATTCTGGCAGGCAACTACAGTCAATCCCATTCTGCAGGGCATGCCCAGGGTGGTACCCTCAAACCCCCCAACTAGTAAAGGACTTCCATGGGCTGCAAATGAAAAATTATGTGTTTCCACCTCATCCCAGGCATTCTGCACTACTGTAGGGAGACTTTTTTACCCTCCTCACAAAGCAGATCAGGCAGCTCCTCTATTCTCATCAATAAACTTCTTTTCTGCCCATTATCCACATGGAAGAGTTGGGTGAGAGACAAGGGAACAGCTTCTCTCTATTCAGTATACACAGGAAGAGAAAGTACCTTCTCCTGTGGAGGCAGCTGGATCAATACAAAACCTCCCTGAAAGCATGAAAGCAATATGGGTAAAAGTTAGTTCCCTTGGATTGGTTTGATGCATTTTGGCTGGGGCTTAGGCACAATGATAAGCAGAAGCCTGGAGAAAAGACTAAAAAAAAAGTGAAAAAAGTAAAAGTGAAGAAAGGGAAGAAAGAGAGCTCACTGCTGATACATAAAAGGCTGAACATTCTGGACAAACAAGCCAATTTCTAAATTATTATGGCTGATCTGTTCAGAGAGCATTCCACTGCATCAAAAATATACAGGACTCTGTTACTGATTTCATTCTTGATTAAACAAGTGATGCCTTAGGATTTTACAACACCTGAAACATTAAGTGTTTTACTCCCAAAGAGCACATTCCCCTCCCTCTCTCCCTCTCTCTCTGTGTATATACACATGCACAAAGAAAATACACACATACATCATAGACATACACACAGATATTATATAGTAATATTGTAAACACGGGGCTGCAAAGGTAGGACTTGTGCACCTTTGGGAAACCTTCATGGGGTTTCAGTTAACATTTTCTCCTCTTGTCATGCTTCCAGCAAGACTCTGCATGTCCACTCCATGGAAGACCAATGCTGGTTCGACCCCTCAATTCCCTATAAATTGCCACAATACCTACACACCAGCAATTAAAAACCATCAAGTTGAAGTTAACTCTTCATCATGACACATACTCCCTGAGTCTTTCCATCTCCTTTAGTCTGCCTCCATGGCTTCTCATCAATTGATGTCACCTCTAGCCTGTTCTTAGAGCCAGATGCCACAGGCTTCCACTATTTTGCTCTGTCTTTCTCTTTATGAAGAAGGGAAAGCACACACTTCCAACCTTCAGGACTATTGTCCAGCCATTTATTGCTGGTTTGGCCTGAATTATAAATAGCTTGTACAGATTCAAGCACATCAGTTTTGCCTTAGTTGATTACACATTCATCTCCATCAGTTCTCTTGCATTACAGAACTTAAAGGTATTGGACTATTTTATTACAAATATATTTTATTATGGCCTATTTTATTATAAGAATGGAAGGTAGATGTAGACATATTCAGAATAAACTATCTGTATCTAAAAACAATAATTAAATATTTATTTAATGCAAACAGATCTGGACTCCTTGCAGGAGCCACCCCCATAGCTCATTCAGCTCCACAGTCTAGATTTCAGACCCTTTATAATCTATACATTGGTAATGATTCACAAAACCCTGTTCCTTTCATTTGAATGCAAACTGGGCAGGAAATGGGAGAAGTTAAAAAATAATCCTAATCACCACCATCACCTTTTCCTTGTCTCAACACATTGGGAAGACTCCTTTTCCTAACACCTCTTTACACTTCATACAAGTTGCAAGGAACAGGGAGGAGTTTGCACAGAACATGCTCCCTAATCTCCCGCCTTCCTCCCAGCTCACACTGGAATCAGCACACAGGGGACAGTGCAGAAAGTCTCAGCTCTCCTGCTCCCATCGGAACTGCAGCTGAAATAATCCTTAACAGAGTTTTAAACTCTTCAAAAGTACCACAAATCCAGTACAACTTGCTACAGGTACTATTAATAATAATTCATTCCATGGTTTCTACCAGTATACTTCAAAACACTTTCCCATTGCTGTTTCTTTTTGAGAAAAGCAGGTGAGTTGTTCTGTTAACTGAAAACTCCCTCCCTAGCTCATGCTTAGCCTGGAACTCCGAGTTATTTCCTGGACATTTAGCTCAACTAATTAAGTGCAAAAAGTTCTTTACTGTAGCTTATTTTCACATGTGAAAGGCAATAGTGAAATCCCCATTGTCTTCATGTACAATTAACCACTATTCAATTAATTTTTGTCAGAGTACCATTTGTAAAATACAGTTAAACATATACACAAAATTAACCAGCAGCATGCAGATTAAACAATGCTGAGAACTGGAATCCAATTACTTGAGAAGCGGGAAATTAAATTCACAAAAACCTTGCTCATTAAGCAGTACTTGGGGATTTTTGCTTTACTGACAATAAATCAGCATCATCTGCCTTTACCTTCAGTTGCTGCAGTTCTAGTTGGCACTGCTTACTCTGAAAGAGAAAAAATGCAGTCTGCAAGATCCAAAAGGACCAATAAAGTAGTTTCTGGAACTAGAGGCTTCATGTGTCTTGCTGGGGGTAATCATAGGATAGACACAGGAAAGGCTGGGGGCACCCTCAGCCTCCTCCTGATTCTGAGTGAAAAGCAGCTCTTTGGCACTGGGAGTCCATAGTTCTGCCAGCTGAGTCTGGAGAAGGCAAGGAGAAAAGGCAGCAGCCAGTCATGGAGCTGGTTGTCTGCTTGCCCAGGGGGAAATCCTCATCCACACCCTGCGGAGGGTGGAGCATAGCAAAGACAGCTGGTTGAGGGCTGTGACTGAAGGAGCAAAGAGAACTTGTTGAAGGAGCACTGAAGGAGCAAAGAGAACTTGTAAAAGGAGCACTGCAGGAGGACTGCAGGGAAGGAAAAAAGTATAGAACAAGAGGAGGGAAAAGAAAGTGGTCCAGAAAGGTCAACATTGTTTTTAAAATTCTAAAACAGAAATTTGAAGGTCTCAAAATGCTGCATTTCTTGCATAATTTTTGTAATATACTGAGAGAGCACACTGTCTTGGTTTGTCTGATCCATACATACCTTTTCTTGTCTTATCACAATTCCGAATTTTTTACTTTTACCCTGTAGTATAGAAACACAGGATAGAAAACAACCCCTCATTTGGCACCTGACAGTTTATATAGTGGTCTGATCACTGTAATGGGGCTCAAGTCTAATGTTCAAGTCATTCTATTTTTTTCCTTATTAGTCTCTCCACAGCCTAATTTTCCCCATGCAACTTATTATTATCACTGACTCCTGTTATGGAGTAGCTAGATGGGGTACTAATGACAGAGTGTAGCTAATTCCCTTTTCATCTTGTGGAGAAAATGGTATTCTCTTTCCTTGAGGCTTGCACTTTTCCTTCTCTCACACCCACACATACAGACACAGATAGATTGGTCTGCAATGAAAATGTCCAGTCTGTGTTCTGCAAATGAACTACAAATGCACAGCTCAAACCCACATGGAGTGACTTGCTAAATCTCACAGTTCCTAACTGGGCCACACTCCGAGCTGTTGAAACCAACAGGAATTTTCCCACATTGTCTTGGGTTGAGCTGGCAAAATGCCAACTGTCCGAGACAGAGTAAAAACTGCTCTTCCCCGCCCCGCCCCGCCCCCCCAACCAGCCAAGGGAAAAGGGAAGAAAAGGGAGAGGGAAAAGAAAACTTCTAAACCAGGTTTCTTCTGAAACTAACTACATGTATTTATACAGAAAAGAGAAAATTAAGAGAAAACTACAATATAACACACACTTACACAAGTTATATATAACTTCCCACTCCCCAATAAGCACAGATTTTACCATTCTGACTACAAATCATTCTAAAAAAAGTCAATTCCCCAAAGACAGACTTAAGCAAAGAGAAGAACTAAGAACAAACATTTTACTTCCCTAAGATAACATGATGGTGAGCCGGTGCTGTGGGCTTGGGCCTCCCCATCCCTCCTGGGACAGCACGGTGTGTTCTCTGTACCTCAGCCAAAGTGGAACTGCCCAAGCCACACCCACACACTGGACTTTACTCCTATTGAGATGATGTAAGATGGTGTGGAATACAATACTATTGGCTAGAAGAGGTCAGCTGCCAGCCAGCTCAGCCCAGCTCAAGGCAGCTGACAATTTCAGGCCCAAATCTGAGTTTTAAAGCCTAAATTTAGGCCTACCTGGCTAAACCCATAACATTCATGAAGCCAGATCTTTGCCCAAGTACTTATTGTTAATCCAGAGAAGCTATCACTTCCTTGAAGCTCACTGCTCTCTGCTGTGACAGCGTGTTTAGAAGCTGTGGGGCCCAGGATGAGGGTCCACGTAAAGCAGTTACACTGTCTGTCTGTCGTGCTGATTTGCTCCATGGTAATTCATTGCTATCATCTGTTTCCTGGACTCATTTTCAGGCACAAGCTGGTAATGGTAATGGGGATTTTACATTTAGCCACAGGAAACAAATGCATCTGGACCACAGATCTCTCATATTTCTCTGGCATCCTTCATAACATTTGTCCGGAATAAAAGATTATATCCAATTAGCCTCTTGCTATGCAATTCTTTCAAACATTTCACCTTGCAGGAATTTCCATCTTTCCCTCCATTTTCTTTCATGCAATCAGAGAGATTCTCTACACTTAGAACCCCATTTACCAGCATTTCACCTTAGGCTGACAGTTTTCAAATCAAATTCATAAGGCAAGGACTGACACCAGAAGAAAAATGTCATAGTTATCTCAGGGCTATTCATAGTTTCCAAAACATCCTATTACCTTCCCCTTATAACAATCCACAAAGGTTTATTTTAATGGCCACTACAACTACAACTGCCAGGAAATCATTGCTCAGGAGCCACAGATGTTTGTGGGTCTGCACCAGCTCACACTCACAGATGGGGCTCCTGGATGCTTGTCTGGGAGGGAGATGTACACTAATGAAATGTGCTGCCCTTGAGTCCACAGGCAACTTGGTAAAAGTCCTGTTCTCAAGCATTAAAGAGACTGCAGGAGAACTTCAGGTTCCACTGATGTGCCCCCAGGTGTTCTCAAAGTCAAGCTACTCCTACCTTCTTGGTGCCAGCCCAGCTTAGTACCTCGATCTTGAATACACAGCTCTGGCAAAAGCATCCCTCTCAGCCTGTCACAGCCCATCATTACAGCCACAGCTGAGCCAATGCTCATCAACCTGTTCTTGGAACCTATTCCAACCCAAAATTAAAAATTTGATATGCATCAGATATCAGAGAATTTCTATAAAACTGAACAGTACCTGCTGCTGTTATTCTTGTGCATCCCCATTTTCTGTAGGGTAAGAAGCAGATTTTATCATGCTCAGATGGAGCCATAATCAGGGACAGGGCTTCACCCCTCCAGCTGGATTTTCTGACACATTCCAGATGCAATCACAGCACTGATGGCCTGTCAGTATCTGGATGTATCCAAAGAGTGACCTGGCTTTTTAACCTAGGCAAAGCTATTACTCCTCTTGCTCTGACTCTGTTACAATATGTCTGACAATCCTACACCAATTATATCCAATTAGAGGTTCCCATCAGACACACATCTACCAACACTCCCTGTGGTTAGGAAAGTCTCTGGCACAGCTCAGATGCTGCAATACTTGGTGCTGATGTCCTGGACTTCACATGTCCACACCTGTCACTTAGACTTGTTGCCTGAAAGAAAAATGATTCTTTCCTATATGAGAATAACTAATGGTTTTTGGCTTCTTTCATTAGTTTTTAAACTAAGCCTTACGCAGCCCAGCACTTATCCCTCCCCAACCCCTGCTTAGTAATAAGAGCACGTACAAACAAAAGGAAAAGCTTTTTGCATCTGAATCATTTTATCTCCTGGCAAAGAAGCTTTGGCTCTCTAGGTCTAAACCGTGTATTTTTCTGTGTTGGTTACCATGGCCATAAACCATGTAAATTCCAGTAGCACTCAGAAGCTAGAGAGAAGTGACTCAAAGGAAGGCAGTCTCTTCCCCCAGTGCCAGCTGTCCATTGAGACTTATCCTGCAAAGCTGCTCTGACAAAGTATTCACACAATGTTCCCTCGAGACCGTGTATCTGCCAATCACAAATTATGATCCATGCTATGCATGTGAGATGAGGCATGTGCCACCTGAGGGACGTTTTGATAACCCTGCTTTTTTTCTTAAGGGTCCAGGTGATTTGTGTTGTTCTAAGTGGGCTACAAAGCAAATTATGAAGATGTCTTTCTGTTAAGGAGTGCTATCGAGAACAGCAAAATGTGAGATCTGGAAAGACACGATCTGAAAAGAGATGCTGAAGGAACTACAGATGCCTAGACTAAAGAGCACCAAGGCAAGATATCTTATGTAATGCAGCTGGTGAACACAAAAGAATAAACATTACCTTAGGTAGGACACGAAATAATAGTTTTGATATAGGACAAGGAAAATTGTAATCAGTTGTTAGGAGAACAAAACAAACTCACAAGATGGACACTGGAAAAGACTAGTTAGAGACTCTGTTCTTGGAGACAGAGCTGCCAAGACAAGCATTGATTGGGAATAGGCAATGCTGCTTGTCTGCCTGCCAGCTCCTCACCCCTCCAGCTCAGCTTTTATGATATCCACAGTTCTGTTATAAAAGAAGAGACAGATGAGAGAAGGCAAATGAAAAGGTCATCAGAACACATATAATACAATCTGACACCAAAACTATGGGTGGTTTAATGTACAGATGTAAACATGCTCTAAACTGTTGTAACTTTTAATTTTTCCATGTTGGAATTTGGCTGGAAATGAGAGTTTGGTATTACATGTGTGAGTACAGTTCCTCTACATCTCCTCCAGGAGCATGTTATGAGCAGTATTATTTTTGCCTTCTGGGTAAGCTGTGTATTGAGTTAATGCTGGTAATTGAAAAATTACACTACCAATAAAAGAGCAATCCAAATATAAACATGATTGTCTAACCCACTCTTTTCATTATCTCATCTCTCAGTCTTCTTGACAGACAATATTCTGCCCCCACTGATACACTTTATACAGACAAGGCTCTGTTTTTTTCTGTGCTTACTGTTCACTCATGAGCTAAGCAGTTAATAACAGGCTCACTGTAAAGATAAAACAAGCTGGGCAGGGCAGGAGACCAGGATGCTCACAAGCTCACTACTGTAAGAACAAGATACTTTTCTGAGGTATTTACATGTTTACAAATGCAAAAGACTGCTGTTGTCCACTAGGTACCAAGCACACTATATATGCATATCATATCCTTCTCTGAGTCTTTGAAGCTTAAATATCTTCTTGAAATTTGATCCAACATGTTTAATTTTAATCCTACCCTAATATCTGTATTTAGGCATATGTTATGCTTAAATCCCATTTACTTAGGTTCCCCTGACCTCTGCAGTGAGGATTTAATGAAGCTCAAGACTCATCTCTTCTGGTGATCATTGAAGGATAATACCTTGGAGTATACTCATCCTCGGATCACAAGTGTGGCACTAATGTATTTCAGCACTATGTGCTAATTTTACTCGTGACTTTCACAAATGCAATTCCAAACCAGCTGAAACATGGATTATTCCCTGTGCTTGCCTTAAAGGTCAATTAAGGGAAAACACACCGTGTTTTATATAGAGAGCATATTTTCCTCATCCCCACATTTAACTGCCAGTCATGCTAATCTTCATTATTTCCTCCTGAGGCATTGGTTGCTATTGCTCAGTTATACAAAAGGATAATGGGTACAGAAACATCCCAAGTCTGTGCCCTTTGAGCCGGCGCTTAGTGATGCTGCCAGCAAGAAACTCTCCAAAAAGCCATTACTGTGTCCAATGTCCCAGGGACCTGAGTGCTGAGCCCTTCCCCAGGCATTTCTGGAGCCCCAGGAATCACTCTGGAGGCTGACTGACTTGTAAGGACTTGTATAGAACAAGTCTCTCGAGACCATGATATTATCTGTTAGTGCAAGAACTAGGAACAATTTAGCACTTACTATGTGAGGATTTTTTAAAGAAATACAACAGAATTCATTAACGACATCCGTCCTTCTCCAGAAAAACATGACAGCAACATATGCCTATGATTTTGTATTTCTCAATTTTAAGAAGTTGCTTTTACAAGAGCATTCATTTTTCATGAAAGAAAACCCTAGACAGAACATTTTGATTTTGCAGCACTGTCCATCAGACAGTCAGGGAGCAGAATCAGACTGGCTACCTGCATTTTTGTCTCAGCATCCCATCATCAAAGTTATATCTACAACTGGAAAAAAATCTGAGGTTTATTACATACATACAATCATGGCTCGCTATAGACATACTTATAATTGATTGGAACCCTGTATTTCAAATCCTAGGATTCCAATATGTCCTTGGCAGAAAAACAGGGATTCAGTGCAGTATTAGAGGAAAAACTTGGTGAGGGAGGGAGGAACAGAAGAAGGAAACCTTGGATTTCTTGTCAGCTCCCAAGCAGTCGGACTAGATGGTCAATGTAGGTAGAACTGCCTCAGTCTGTTCTATTCTGTTCTAGCTTTGACATCCGAACAACAGTGAGAGATTTCAAACATTTCTATGGAAAGGTGACATCTAACTTCAAGATTTTCTAAAGGCCAGATGCCCTCACCACATTCTGATGAAGACAATCCAGAAAGAACTTCGGCCCCTGGCAGAGTCTGAACTCAAGGCAAAACAAATCCAGACTTCTTGGTGCTTTTTCATGGAAAATACTTTCCCTTGTGCATTCTCTTAAGTCATTTACAGAATCTTACATGGTTTTCTCCCTTCTGTTAAAATCAGTGGTCCCAAAAGATTCCCAGTTCTTACCAATGCAGAATTCTAGGTTAATGAAATACAGGACCCATCTAGAAATAAGTAACCTGCACCAGAACAATGTCCTCTTGCAAAATTTCAAAATAACAAGTTTTCCTATTATCCTAGGGGTAATTTCAGACAGCTGTGGTGTGAGCACAGAAAGGAAACAGAAGTACAAGCATATTTACTTGAAAAACAAAACAAATTTAAAAAAGGAGAGCAGGTGACGGGAATCAAGATTGGATTGAGAAGAAAAGAACTGCTGGAAAAAAGGAGAGAGACACCAGCATAGCTCTGCCTGATGCCCCCTGAGGAGCCCTCGGGTCCTGTTTCTCAGCTGAAATCCAGTCCTTTCTGCTGACCTTAGCAATGAACTGAATGAAGTATGAACCACTCTCTTTTAATAGGACCAGCTAAAGGCACTGAGGCAGGTTTGGGTTTTGGCTTTATGGATGCTTAAAGGACTCAAATGAAAGATTAAAAATAAAAGAGATTGATTTTAAAATATATCTGGTATTATGCAAGAGATTTGGTACCTCAGTGATCTTTTTACTGCCTTCTATCAAAGAACACATGCAGGGCATTTTCGATTACTCTAATTACGTGTCAGGATTATTGATGCACTGAACCCTATCAGGCTTCTCTAACATTATCTTTAATCACTAGTGTTTTCTTATCTGTACTCCAAAGAAAACTATTTTCAGTTATTTTATTGGATAAAAAGAGAATGAAATACTGCTTTCAAATTGAATTTTAAAAGATAAAAAGCTCAGTTTTATCGCTCATCATAATAAAATAATTATCACATTGGTATTATTTACCTTTGTAAAACTTCCATAAAATCTTTCTGGGACAACAATAGGACTAAAGTTTGTGCACTTTCTTGGATACCTTACAAGAGACCTTGAATCCCAGAAATTCAAGCACCAAAGAAAGTAACAGTAACACTACCTCTAGTACCCATCCAAACTATCCACAGATGCAATGGAGGCAAAAAACCTGACCTGGTTATATGAGTTTCCTTCCTTTATCTCTCTGCAAACCATCAGGAAACAAAAGGTCATGAGAAGAGGCCATCGGTGCAAATCAGCATAGGCCCACCAAAAGCACATTTTGGTCGCTGAAAAGCATGTATATTATTAGCAGAGGGGTGAACTGCTGATCTCAGGAAGATTCCTGGGTACTGCTCTAGTGGCATCCCCAGTCTATGTGCCCAACAGCACTGGCAGGTTGTGAAGTTAGACAGCAATAAAATTACTGCATCTCTGAGGAACTGCAGAGACTGAACAGGAGCCCTGAACTGAATCAGCCTGCACATCTCCCTGCAGCCTTCTGCAAAGGAAGGATTTGATAGCACAGAACACATGAACAGAGAGAATTGCACAGCCTGATAGAGGGGTCAGTACACCCTGGGCAGCTACCAACAGGAATCTAACATATGTCTGCTGAAAGAGCAGTGAGAGGGCAAGAGTTGTTTGCACATTGTGTCTGGCAGCCTCAGCCAGGAACTGACCATGCCCATTCCACAGCAAAGACCCTGTCCCCTCCTCCTCGAGGTATATTTTTTAGAACAGGCAAGAATCAGCAGATGGAAATATCCACTGATACGGTGAACGGGGTCTTCGGCTCCAAGGGGCAGATGACAGTCAGCCTGAGTGACATCAGCTCTTTTAGATCTAGCCCCTTGAAGCCCACGGTGGCTCCTCCTGCTCCTGACTGGCGCTTATCCCCCAAAGGAAGGCTGCCACATAAATCAGGAGTTCATGAAGAGAAGCAAACTTTAATACAATGCCCGGCCTTATATAGAGGGCGGTAGAACTTTCCAGAACATGGGAGGGGTAAGGGGAGGAGAAAGGAAGGAGCAAAGCATCCCATTGGTCCACATGTAAATTGAGGGGAGGGCCAGAGAAAGGACCAATGGGAAACCGGGGTCAGAACACAACCTTTTATGGAAAATGGTGCACTGCACCAAACTGGGGCCAAATCAGGGAAAGAGTGGCGGGAAAATGCCCCAGGGGGTTATGGGAAGAAGAAACTTGGGCAGGATGACTAAGGGAAAAGTCCATAGGGTAGAGATTTTAACATGTACAACTTCAAACAGGGGAAACATTCATATAGCTTCTAAAACCATCAAGGTTCTTGTCGAGTTGCTGGAGGGCCTCCTGATTCAAGGTGGCAGGGTCTCGGATGTAAGCATCCTCATCGACCCATCTTTTGTAATATCTTTACCACCTAATAAACTCCTGATCGCTTTGGTCTCCTCCAACAGGCAAGGACAGCAAGACAGAAAACAGGATGGATTTTGGTAGTAGTGAATAATACAACATCATGACATTCCATTTTTGATAAGTGGTAGAGGATTTGCATGTTGTACTACGGGTCCATATTTAAGCCTGCTATTAGGGAGGACAGTACATTTGCAACCACTCTAAATTCACCACATCCAACAAGCCCTTGTCCAGTAAGATGTTCTACAGTTCTTATCGTACAATGTCACAGGTAAAGCCTATTTTGCACTTCACATAGGGATTTATACAGGATGTCTGTCAAAAAATCAAATTACTTCAACATCCTTCTGAGACCAGACACCCTCCAGGATCTAAACAGGAGGCAACAATGCCTTGAGGAAGGCAGAACCTACCCTGAACAGACCTGACTTCTCCAACTTCTGCTCTTCTCATCATCTGGAAGCCTGCTCTCTCTGGAACTTAAATAAAAATTTGCATTTTACTGAGGAAACACTAAGCAGCCAAATTATACAGCCCTCTGACACACTTGCACAAAAATCCCCCAGCAGTGAGGTCTACCCCTGCAACAGCCAGGATCCAAAACTCCACCTCATTGCATATTCCTAAATCACCTCAACAGCAAATTATAATTTCCAGTTCTTCCAGCAGCAGCATCCTCATTTCGTTTATAGAACATTAATTCCCACCCGCTCTTCATTAATTGCCAAAATAGAAAAGGATTGTGTGATGCAGCAGCACAGAAATAAGGAGCCAGTGGCATGAACAGAAACTCAAGTCCAGTGTCATTAAACACAGGGCTTAGAGAAAAGCCAGTGCTAGACATCTAGTCAATGCTCTGTAAACTGCATTTTGATTTTGTAGTGTCATACACAGACCTCATTTGCAAAGACGTCTTGTAGGTAGGTTAAAGCCTATAAATTTCAGGAAAAGAGCAGAGAAATTGTCCTATAAGGAAGCAAATTCCAGTCTAACTTGGCACGAACAGTTCTGTATCACCTAATTTGCACAAAAACATCAACGTGAAAAAATATATAGTTATGTGTATTTGTGTACATGCCTTTCTTTCCCCTGAAAACCTCCTAAGCCAGTATATCTATAGTAACATATTGGTGTAGTAACGTTTTTTTACAAGTCTCATGTTTTCAGATGCTTTGGGTCATCATTTCCACAGTCATCAAACATCGCCATGGTAATCTGAATTCTTCTGGGAGCTTATTGGGATCACCCTTTATTGGGGTATTGTAGATTAGCTTAGCAGCGTTCAGAGGAGGCAGAGACAACTCAGGCTGCAGTGTGAGCAGAAGGCTCACCAAAGAAAAAGGACTTTATTTTTAGTAACAGCTTCACTTTTATCTACTCCTGTATATAACATGCCAGTACACTATTGGTCAGTGGTTGACTTAAAAGACATGGAAAGATTCTACTGGTTACAAGGCATCCACATTCTACAGGTGGTTCTCTGGTCCTTAAGGATGCACTCATCAATCACCTCAGACCTTAAGAGATCCACACACACACTGTCACCCCCACAGGAGCTATCAACACTGAACTGCAGCTGGAGTTGGCATTTCAGACTGTGTGAGCTGGCAAGGTAAAGACCTCTTGATCACATTCATTTTCTAATTATGAAAAAAATATAATCAGCTGTACGAGAGAGGGAAAAAAAAAAGAAAACAAACATTAAACCCCCCAAATCCCCTTGAAATAGAGAACATGTACATTCACTTGGGAGCTGAGGAACTGCATTATGAAAAAAAAAAACAACAATAAAAAATAGGTATTGAAGAATTAGAAAGGGAAATAATTATGTCAATAAATAGGTAATGAACAACTGATTGACACCACAGTAAAGACTCACCAGAGAGATGCAACACAAGAAACCTGTCTCCAAAGCAAACATCGGTACTGTGGTAGTGTGTGTAAAATCTTTCACAAGGCTCTTCTATCAGATACCATCAGTTGATATTCACCCTGCTCAATTATTTCATTTTGCCTGATCATCAGCTTCACTTTGATGCCATTTGTTAACCTGGTGGGGCATTTGATGCAGCTGCACTGGAGTCCTTTATCATGCATTGGATATTCTTCAGTGGTCTTATGTCCTTTTTATTTCTTCTGGTTTTATTAGGTGTCTACTGCCACTGAATATTTTACCTCGAGGAGTTTCAATTATTTATGAACATGGAATATTTGCTGTGTTTCACAGTATATGGTTTCCATTCACCATCTAAATGACTTTGTACATGAACAGAATAATCTGTGCTTAATTTTCCAAGTGCTTTTGTAGATCTGTTTAGAGCTCCCAGTTCACCTAATTTCTTTCCTCAGTCATCAAATTTAATTGAATTTTATGTGTTTTATGAAAGAAATTGAACTAAGTAAGGTGGCTTGAATTATAACCTCCTATGTCCTGGCTTGACTAAATTGAGCTCTCTCATAATAAATAAAATAAAATCTTAGATTAAAAAAAATGGGGCTACTCTCTAGTGCCTTCTAATATATCTATACTCTCTCATCTGATAAACCAACAGCTTGTAGGTTCCTCAGCTATGTTGTGGATGTGATGCACACACCAAAACTGTGGAGCCCTTTCAAAGCCAGGTTTCAAACTACTTGACGTGCAGCTGTTCCCATCAACACTGAAAATGACTTTAGCAGCATCATTCGCAAGAGTGGCAGCTCGTAAATTTAAGAAAAGAGTTCATAATAACTTGTGATCCACTGATCTTTCTCTTGAAATGCTGCCAAAATTTCACTAACATGAATTCATGAATAATGATTACAGCCTCTGTTTCAAAACAGGTAAGCAAAATTGTTACAAGAACCAGTATCTATTTTAAGCTTCTTTACACTAGCAGAATTAAATAAAATCAAGAACACAACTTTTTCCTCTCCATGAGCAACATAATCGCGATGGTTGAGTGGGCTTCCAGGTCCTGGGAGTTAGTCCGTTACATGAAGGGATGTGTTCCCCTGCTGTCCCCTGCCACGTGGTCCCCAGGGTGCCCAAAAAGAGCCACACAGAGACCACAGGAGAGGCATGAGAGAGAGAGTTTATTGATCATGGGTAGGGGTATAAAGGTTCTGGGGAACTCAAACTACCACCAATAAGAAACCAGGCGGGATTTGAACTACTGCCTATAGGAATGCAGGGGTAACAACCAATAGGAAAGAGTACTTAACAGCCAATAAGAAAACTTGTTGGAGCTTCTTCCAGGATACTACATGCATTCCTGAGTGGTGAGATAATGGTTATCTCAGGGGATCTGGGGAAGGGGACAGTGACTAAGGGAAAGAGAACAAAAGAATCCATTTTGTAACACGTATTTATACAACAGTAAAGACTTCTGGTTTTAAGGCATTTGGGCTAGCTTCTTCATCTTCTTCACAAGCCCATTTCTGACAAGACCTTTTCCATTCCAGATACTGTAGATCCATTGCCACGCACAATTTCCATACAGTTATGAAGCAGAAACTACAGAACTGTGGTATCACCCAAATCAATAGACAGATTCCATTGGTATGCTCTCATTCTGAGAATCACTGCAAATGTCAACATTAGCTAAACAGTTTAAACCAAACCTTCTCCAGTGGCAGGCAGCCCTTGTTTTCCAGCCTCCCAAGCTGCACCCCAGCAAGTCTTTCTCCTACTTGTTTAGAATAACTAACACCTCTGCAACAGGGTTATAACCTTTAGAGCACATCTGTCTGAGGAGGACGCTGATCAATGACCCCAGGCTATCCACAGCCAGTCAGAAATCTATACACACAAGGTATAAAAGCCAACACACTTTTGCATACAAGTACAAGCAACTGCTGTTCATGCCCCACACCTGTCAGGTTGCAAACTCAAGCCCACCACATCACACTGATTGTGTCTGTGCTTAGTCTAACAGGCTCAGCAATCCAGCAGTGTCAGAGGAAAAAGTGAATTTTCTCTTATACAGACACTTGAACATCCAGAGAAACAACTGTCATTCCCCTGGGCTAATGAACTGAACTGAATTTCCTGTCGCAGTCTAGATCTTCGGGAGGAGGATCAGACCGGCGACGGCGGTTCTTAACAGCTTGTTGAGCTCAGGTGGACCGTAGCTGCAAAGGCTTCAGGTTAAGTTCACCCGCCTCGCGGCCCGTAAAGAAGACACAGAGACGAAGTCAACACCTTGGAAGCCAGAGCCGATCCGTTTATTAACAAAGTGGAGGGCTTTTTATGCCCTCGGGGAGAGAACCATCTAGGAACTGGGAGGAGATCAGGCGGAGCATGCAAATCCGCCACAAACTATAGGGTGTGAACTTGTATGGGTGGTAACTTAGAAGGAGTAAGCAGAGACTAACGGGGATTGGACAGCTCCCCAGGGAGAACTGACCAATGGTAGCTGTACTCACACTGACAGGCTGAGCCTGCCAGTGCTATCAACACCATAGAAACAGGGGTGATAGAACTTTTAATTTCAACTTTTAATAAAGAACAGGAGTAACTGCAGGCAAAGTATCACAGTCCAGCTTGGGGATTGTTCTTCTGAACTTTCCATATGTCGAAGTTTGTCACCTTGTCCCTCTCACTCTTCCATTCGTCCATACTCATGTAGGTGCCATCTCCAACAATTTCCCCAAGTCCTCATCCTACCTTTTTGGGGATGACATCACACTACTACCTATCACTTTGAAATAATTTTGGACAGTGCTCTCTTGCAGTACCTGAGTTTAAAGCAGAAGGGAGAGCAAAAGTGACTGAAAGGGAATTTACATCCTACTTCCTTTCCTGTCAACAGCATCATCATAAAGGTTCAACTCACCCACCTAAAAACCTAACACCAAACATGATTGCCAGCTTTTTCCTGAGTAACCACTGAACCTATTCAAACCCCACACATGTAAACAATAAGCTCTGTTCACCAATGCCCAAAAGAGCTGATTCCATTTTTCTGCTGTGAATCACCACAGCCTCCATAAAATGTACAGACAATCTCATAACCAAATTCTTTCTTACTCTACAGAAGCTTGACATTTGACTTTAATCGTTTGTACTTTTCTGTAGGCAATAGGAAAAATAGTTACAGGTATCACCACTATGCATAGTCATGATCAGATAGACAGAAATGTGTAATTCATCCAGGTAAGCACAGTGAAAATGTTATAAGGATGTCTTAGAAAAGTTACCTCAGCTTATATCAGATTCAAGAGAAACTAATTCTATATTTCAAGTATTTCCCTATGTAATAGGTAATTTTTTTGTCATTCTCATGGTTCTACAAAAGAGCACTGGCTGCAGGAAGAAACAATTAAATGTGTATAACCCCAGCTGAGCACAGGAGACTGTCTCCTGACCTGCCTTTAAATATGGGCATTACCTAATACATGAGAGCAGTGATGGAGAAAACATCAAAATTACCTCCTGATCACACTGAGGGCCAGTGCTGTTGAGTTGGAGGGGCACAGAGACGAGAACCTGAAAGGGAGCAACACACTGAAACAGAGGAGAGTCCTTCCTGGAAAGTGTCCTGAATACACCCATCCCGCACAGGGACCAAAGGTCTGGTTGTGGAGGCATTAGCTAAGCATCTACCAAGCAATTAGCTGAACATTTCTGTCTTTTCTAATGGAACTCATTTCAGGTGTCTGTTTTTCATCTCACACTCTTGTCTTCGTAAATATTTGTACATTTTGCATTTTGTAAAGAAACTTTATTCCTTTTTACCATAACTGTGGTTGAATACAGCTGGTTTTTCAAATCCCTAGTCTACACCGAAGAACTAGAAATTGCAAATGCGATGGCTGTTTTACCCAGCTCATGGATCAAGCCATTCCTCAGGCACATGCCATGCCAAGAACCAGGACATCTGAGAGGAGATGGCGTCTTTTGGTGTCCAGAAAGAGCTGGGGAAGATTTCCAGAATGGGCTAAGTCAGTAGGTGGAACACAAATCATACCCAACAGTTTTTATAACAAGGCCTTCACTAATCTGACACATTACAGAAATAGAGACTGACAAAACAAGACAACATTGCTGGCAGAAGGAGTTCAGATTCAGTTCACATTAACAGAGAAGTAGTTTGTAATGTGCAAAGTGGTGTTACAAGCTGTTGTGACCTTAAATAATCTCATGCCTTCTTCACTCATCTTCAAGATTCCCTACACACTGGGAGACCTCATCACTTGAGCAAAGGTACCTGAGCAAGAGAACTTTTCTTTTGTAGTAAGCCATAAAGGTAAAAATATTCACTACTAAAAAGCCACAGGTGGAATTCAATTAATGAAGTCTGACTTCTGATTTATATCATGAAGTATCTAAAAAGACTCACAGAAGATGCTCACAGCAAAACATAAATTTAATGTTCTATTTTTATGTGCATTAATGACATAAACCCAAATTTAACTTTTATTTAATTACTCACAATGACTGGAATGTTCTATATAAATAATTATGGTTTGGAAAAAACTCCTAGATTTATCACTTTGATCCTCAAGCTGTTAACACTTAGGCTGTACCCAACTACTACATTCTTGCCAAACCAATGGACATGTTGCTTTTTACATAAAACTGATTAAATTGATGCTGTTCACCAGATGGATGGCTTAAGTCACTAGAGTAAAAATCTCAGAGTATAACTGTGTGCAGAATCTGCTGTCTCACAGATTAATTGTAAATCCCAACTAATACTGCTGGAATACTTTGTAAGGCACAAGCAGGATTCTTGTAGAAGGTGTCACTGCGTTTGCCACATTTGTTTACAGCAATGGTCAGGAATTCTTTTGTCATGGTGCATGGGATAAGTGCCCTGCATGTTACCAAGCAAATATTCAAAGCAACAGGCTAATAATGTATGCATATAATTGATCTTTACTAAAACTTTATTCCTTAATTAAGCTTCACTTTATCCATATAGTATGACTTGACAAAAGGGGAGGGTGGAAGGAGAGGAGGCAAATTTAATCAAACCTGTTCCGCTGTTTTTTCTTTAATTTAAGCAGGAAAAGAAAATGAACTAATTATGAGGTTGCATTTCTGAAAGAAGTGAAGCCTGAAACATCCCACTGCTGCCCAAACTGCTCATTCTCCTGTGATTTACCCATCTAGCCAGGCACAGAGAAACCTCTGCAGAGAGGCAGCAGTTGAGAAAGCTGTCACCAAAGAAGTGACACCAAAGAAGTGGGACTGGCACTTTGACAACCATCTGAAATCCTGAAATAGTCTGGGGTCACAGACTCATGGAAAGATGCTTAGTCAGAGAAAGTAAGTTTCACTTCATATTCTGATTTCTCTCAGTATTTATCAAGTATGCAATGACTGCATTATTCATTATCATTACACAATCAAGCAGTTGTAGTCTATTGTAATAGCAGCTTCATTTTGCCATGCCAACAGTGTGCCCAGGTGGCCAAGAAGGCCAATGGGATCCTGGTCTGGATCAAAAATAGCATGGCCAGCAGGCCCAGGGCAGTGAGCCTTCCCCTGGACTCTGCCTTGGGGAGGCCACACCTTGAGTGTTGTGTTGAGTTCTGGGCCCCTCAGTTGAGGAAAGAGATTGAGGGGCTGGAGCGGGGCCAGAGAAGAGCAACGAGGCTGGAGAAGGGAGTGGAGCACAAGTGCTGTGGGGAGAGGCTGAGGGAGCTGGGGGTGTTTGTGCTGGAGAAGAGGAGGCTCAGAGGTGACCTCAGCACTGTCTAGAACTACCTGAAGGGAAGTTGTGGCCAGGTGGGGGTTGGTCTCTTCTCCCAGGCACTCAGCAATAGGACAAGGGGGCACGGGGGGCTCAAGCTCCGCCAGGGGAAATTGAAGTTGGAGATCAGAAAAAAATTCTTTGCAGAGAGAGTGCTCAGGGATTGGAATGGGCTGCCCAGAGAGGGGGTGGATTCACCATCCCTGGAGATTTTTAAACGCAGATTGGCTGTGGCACTGAGTGCCATGATCTGGTAAAGGGACTGGAGTTGGCCCAAGGGTTGGACTTGATGATCTCGGAGGTCTTTTCCAACCCGATCGATTCTATGATTCTGTGATTCTATGACACAGACATTGCAAGAGTAATCATCTGCTCTGACACTCCTGACAAGGATTAAAATAAAATTCTTGAATTTCTGTTGAGATTGTACAGATCAGGCCATAAGCAATCTCTTCTGCTGGCTGTTCCTATCTCCCATAGGTGAACAAATGGCAATTGAAAACTGATAAATTGTAGAATTCTTTTTTTACATGTGCCTAGTTGACAAAAGATAAAAACATCTCCTCAATGACTGTGAATGCCATATTGTCTCTTGGGTCTCTGGCTTCCTTAGGTTTCTGACAAACCCATCACTTTCAGTAAAACATTGCTGGGAGCAAGTGACTCAGAACTACTCAATTAAATTAACTCCTCATGCTGCAACAAAATCCCAGCTCATATGTAGCACAGTTGTTTAACCACATGAGTTCTATGACCAGAAAAGCCAAAAAAAGGGCCTTTCTCAAACCAAAACATTTGAAGGGCACAGATATATTATTGAGCATTAAAAAGTGTGCTTCACTTAAAGCAGAAGATTGTTTCCTGTCCTGAGAAAGCATCAGCTCAATCAGCAGACAGATCAAAAGCAGCCATTTCCTTAAAGTAATGGGTTGCTTTTATAAAATTGTCACACACCAGTGATTTTGCCATTCCCACTCTTGAACACTCAGCAGTGACCTGATGATCCACCAGGACAGCTGAAGAATGTATTATTGTTTGCATATAAAATATGCAACCATGGCCTCAAAGATGCAGTGCACACAGAAGTGATGTAAAAATCTTTCATTTGGTCAGCAGCAAACTTATTCTTGGAATATAAGTGGTGCCTACAGCTTTTTGTAATCTTCCAAATACAGTGTTGCCTTTGCTCAGAAAGGGTGCAGTGGTAGACTAAAGGATTTGTTATTCTCCAGTGTTTCATTTTTATGAACCTCAGAAAGGTTCACAGCAGTTGAGCTTCTTATCAACCAGCTGCAGAAATCTTACAGCTTCATTTTAAAACTCAGAGTTGTCCTGTGCCTAAAACTTTCTTGTAAGAAGCCAAGGCTACTGTTCATTATAATAAGGGCCAGCATTCAACTGGCCAAGAGCAGGAACCTAAGTACACAAGGGTTTAAATAATTATCCACAAAGAAATGAGAGGTTCAGTGAAGAACAGTGGGGGTAGAACATTCAACTGTTTGTTTATTGTGATGTGTGCTGCTGTTTAGGTGAAAAGACACCATGCCTAAAACTAGATTAACTGTTGCAACAGGCAAAAAGAGAGTAGGGAAGAGAGGAAAAGCTAAACAAGATGGATAGATACTTATCACAGTGCCACTGGCCACCAAGAGTACACAGACTCCTAATTTCTTCTCATGCCATTTAAGAGGGGGAAACACGTTAAAAATAAACGTAGTGGGGGAGAAAAACTTGTGAAATGTTTCTTTGCAAAGGGAATAAAGGCTGTTACCCAGTGACAGATGTCCAGTCCCTGTACTTGCTGCAGGACTTCTGCAACACCTTCTTAATGTTAAATGAGACTTGCACAACTTCATGCAATTTTGTAAATCATTATCCTCAAAGGAAAACATATTTACTAAATTCAAATGTTCATGCCCTCACAATGTTTAAAAGGAAATCTTGACCTGCAAAGGCTGCATCTGAAAGCTGTCACTCTTTTGTCCTGAACAGACTTATTGAGGCACTCAGCTCCCAGTCCTCAATATATGAAACAATTCTGATTTGGTAGATTTTTTTAGTTTAACAGAGATTACTTTAAAAAGTTCAGCTTGCTTAGACTGCACTGAAATTGCGGGCCGGAGTCATTCTTCTCTTCTCTAAATTTATCAGTCTCAGCTGCCTGGGTTTTGAATTACAGACTGTACCACTCCTTATTATGCTGCCAGCCTTGCAGCAACATGTGGAGCTGAGCATCCATGAAATTCAGGTGTGGGCCATTTGACACATATTACACAGACAGACAGAGCTGCCCTGAAGGAAGTGCCTGTGTGACGGTACTTCTAATCCTGCAGTCCTTCGGTGTGGCACTCTTCCACTCTCTCACCACATCACAAGATTAAATGCAAATTTCAAACCACATCTGACAATTTTCTGAGGTTTGTCATCTCTCTTGCACTGCTGAAGAATTTTTCTTCCAGTTCAATAATTATTTTTTCACTTGCCAGCAGGATGCTTGACTTTATTTGTTCCTAAAGACTCTAGTCTTCCTTCCTGCATGAAACTAATCACCATGGTATTGAATGTCTTTTTTTTCAGGAAAAACAAAACACTCTTTGCTTAATGGATTCCATTGGGTCTTTGATTTATATAAAAATAATTAACAGAAGAAACTGATGCTAAAAAAAACCCCCAACATTCTCAACTCAGGTCACAGGGAATGTAAAAACTTTGACACAAAAGTGTTCTCATGCCCAACTTTGGCCCAAGAAAACAAATTTTGATACCATTATCTCCATGCAGACTATGAAAGGCTGATGCCACCACAGTGCAAATGGAGGGCAGGATGGAATAAAACACAGCAGCCCCACAGCTGCAGGTATACGAACTGCACTGGACAGTATCACTGTGGAGGAAAGGCAACAAAGCTTTAAGCACTTTTTGGCTGCCTCTAGATGTTCCCAGAACTCCCACAGTAACACATATTTTCCTTTAGTTTTTAGACCTTGTGGATTTCATTTGTGCCATTTTAGATACAGGTTTAACAACTTACTGAACTATTAACATGCTATGCAAGCTTATATCCAAAATGAACAGGGAATGAACAGAGCTGACAGAAATTACAAGTTCTGCTGTCAGTTGTTCACTGTTGTCCTTTTCAAGTGCTCTCATGAGAATTAACTCTTCCCTGGTCCCCTGTAATTAGCTCAGCCTGATTTGGATACAGGCAAATGTAAGCCAAACATCAGCAGAGCTACAAATTCAGGATGTGGCAGCTCAGCACTGATAATTAATCCTCTTCCTCTGATGAAGGCACTGGAGAAAAGCCTACCCTCACTCACTTGCAGTTTTCACATGTGCTCCTGTCTCCATTCAGTACTAATCAGGTGAAGTAGAGGCCCAGGGATATGAATAACCACTTCCTTTATAGTATTTTTCAGATGGGAAACCAGCCAAAGCTGTAATACACAATGAGTTGCCAAAGAAATGACAGTTTGCATAAGCAACTCTTACGGACTTCCCACATCCTCATTCTTCTTGAAATAAACTCATTGCTGTCAAAATTAGTTATTGGTCCAGGTCAGGGAACAACTCTTCTAATTTCAGCTGTATCTGCAGCAAGTGCAAGAATGTAACAGAATAATTGTCTGCTGTCCTGAGACTTGTGACTTGCAGAAAATCTTTGAGCTCTCTCTCACTAGAGACCAAACATTTCAGGACAAATACAAAAATAAAAAGTAAATTTAATTAAGATCAGGTATGAATCTCCACACTAAGGGAGACAAAATGTTGACATATAGCTACACTTTTATGCAGAAAACTTTCCTGGAAAGGAGTTTAAGCTGAGGAAACAGTTAAAATTTTGAACCAGAAAAAGGTAATGCCATGGTTGTGAGTTCCTTTTTTACAGAAATTAAATATTCCTTAAAAACTTGGAATCAGATGGCAGTTCTTCATAGTTTGTGACTTGTAGCATCATAAAACTGAGCTTATTAGAACTAAACACCTTTTGGCAAAGAGCAAATGCAAAATATTTCATTTCCCTCTGGGCTGTGCAATGACCCTGAGATCAGCTCCGTTGGTTACAGCAGGGTGATAATAACACCAAGGTCACAGGTTCAATGCCCTGTACGGGCCATTCCCTTCAGAGCTGGACTTGATGATCCTTGTGGGTCCTTTCCAATTCACAATATTCTGTGATAGAGGCACTTGTTCCTCTTAAACTTGAGACTTGATCAAAAGAAATTGTGCCTGCAGGAAATTAAAGATCTGCACCAGGAGAATTTCAGGCAGGCAGCTATTCTCATCATGGCACACTCCACAGGGACTGCTCTCCAGAACTGCAATGGCAACACAAAAGGGCAATTAGATCATTAACTTTATTAAGAATCCCTATATGCTTCTTACGTGTACTACTCAATAGCACCTCACTTGCTCCAAAGGGCAGAATGTGGTCACTTCCTCTCATAAAAAGCAGGAGTAACCTGTGAGCAAATCAGTTGTTACAGTTTAAGCTGGCAAAATGCCAACTGCCTGGTACCCAGTCAAAAGGTCCACTCCCAGAGAAGGAGAGTGAGGGGAAAAAAACAGAAATGAGGCTTTGGACATGGTGAAGCTCTTATATTTCTATAGAGAAGTGGAAAGCTTAACACCAACTATGAACTAGCACATAGTGACAGGAAACAACAACAGGCTCACCGAGGTCGCCCCAGCTAACAAGCAGAATTCTGAACCAACCAAACCTCCTCCCCAAAGGAAACCTCCCAGCAAGAGGGGGAAAAAAAAAGGAATTAACAGGAATATGCTCACTTCCCCAGGTAAACAGCCACGCAGACCGGCAGCAGGGCCTGATATCAGCAGTCAGGGAGTAGGAACCCTCCTGGTCAGAAGCATGGACAGAAAAGGCAGAAACTCCTCCCCCCTGGCTTGTTATACTCCTCGACGCTTCCTAATGATGTCAGATGATATGAAATACCTCTTTGGCTGCTTAAGTCAGATGATACCTGTCCCCTCTAATCTGCGTCACGTCCTTTGAGGCCTGCTGAAAACTGAGGCCTAAATGGGGACCTGTGCTGACTAGAGCCAAAACTACTACATCAGTAAGTTACCTTATAGGTAAGTGTTTTCATACACAGATAATATCCTTAGGTGGCTTCCTGCCAAAATGCCCATTTCTAGTTCTCTTTTAACGGGAGATACCTCAATGGGCTGTGGGTTCAATACATGAAAGCAAAATGCAGTACAATGAACATATTTTCTGTAAAAATCTTATGATGAAGGGATACCTACATTTCTGCACCTCAGTAAGATGCAGTGCTTTAGACACCCTGGTTTGCACTGTGGTGTCATTACAAGCAGTGACCCCCTACCACTAAAGGCATTTCAGTGGGAAGTGTAGAATAAGCAACTGTGCTTCCATGCACAGGGATAACAACCATTCCAGAGGGAACTGTCTCTGGGCACAATAGGCACCGCTTCAACTGCAGAGAAGGGAAAAGTCAGAATAGTGGATATTTTTCCGTCTGTTTTGTACATTCAGAGAAAGCTGCACTGTTATTTGTGGGCTCACAATAAAGACAGACAGAGTTTTTTCTTTTTTTTTTCACCAAGCTGACAGAGAA
The DNA here is from genome assembly GCA_013396695.1 of Sakesphorus luctuosus. NCBI lineage: Eukaryota > Metazoa > Chordata > Aves > Passeriformes > Thamnophilidae > Sakesphorus > Sakesphorus luctuosus. The sequence continues at coordinate 115,306 of VWZD01008859.1, read as the reverse complement.
AACAAAAATTAATCTGTGCATTTCTAGAAAATACCTAGAGGGTTGCTATAGTCTAAAATCTATCACAGTAGTAAGAAATGGTAATGCAAGAAAACTTCACTACTCATGATACTGATGTCAAACATGTGAGATCCAAATATGAGCACAAGGTCCTACAGCATTTTACTTCAAAGAAACACAGAAATTCCAGTGATGCAAGTCTAACTTCCATTTTAGCTTTGCTACAGAGATACTTTAGTTTTATTTCTTTTAAATTAGAAAATAAGGAAAACAATTTCTGGAGGTCATTGTCATGGATGAGAGCATGGGTATTACTGGTCTGCCAAGCAATAAAATAAAAGGCAACTATATCCCAGCTAACAAGACTTAGCTTTAATAAATAGCTTCCTCTTAGCTCCAATTTCCCCATAAAATGTCCCATGATGAAAAAAGAATATAAAAAACCACAATATTTTTGGTTTGATTCAGCATAAAAATAACTCTCCAGGAGAGTCCTCCATCTTTTCAGGATTCTTCCTTTGCCTTTCCAAACAAAATATGGCATATTTGTCCAAGTTAAAAGTAAATCTCTTCATGTTTTAGCTGAGCAATTTGGGCCCATTACCAAGAGCAATAAAAGATGGGACACCAAGGTTCCCATGAGTAGAAAGCTGGCAGCTGTGACTGAGCAGGGACACAAACAGCAGCACCACCACAGGTCTGACTGGCCTCACTGTGGTTAGCCCAGAAGGCAGAAACCTTTTAATGTTGCTTCGAATGTGTGCTGTATTTAAGTGTTGGAGTAGCAGATCCCTGGGCTGCCATGAATTTTCACAGAATCACAGAATAGTTGGGATTGGAAGGGACCTCTGGAGATCATCCAGTCTAACCCCTCTGCCAAGGCAGGCTCACCTGGAGCAGGTGACATGGGAACACATCCAGGTAGGTTTGTAATGTTTTGAATTTTGCACGTGTTAACAACTTAAAGTGCATTTGTAAACTGTGCTGAATTTTGCTCTTTGATTAGTGAATTGAGAATGAATTACATCTCCAGAGAAAATCAATTTTATTCAGTATCAGAGCCAAACATCCCTGCATATATTTAGGAAAGAAGTTTTTGAAAGCTCCTGTTTGCTTCAACAATTTCTGCCTGAAGCCCTCCTTCCATCCTGTGTTCACTGCTCACAGGACTCAGGTGAATAGAGCAATATTAGAACTGCTGGATGCAACTTCAGACCTCTTGGGGTGATAGGAATCACATCCAGAATTTGTCTCATTCTTATGATATCTGGTGAGATGTTGCCTCCTACTCACAAAAAAACCCAAGGTGATTTCATCCCAAGGCTGGAAGAGCAGAAGTCAACAGATTCACAGCACCCTGCACAAGTAACCCAAAGAAAGCCTATTTAATATTCAGGAATTAGAATGAGGATTGTCTTCCTGAAAGACACTCCTTTTCCCTCACTACAAATTACATCCTTTGTATGCAAAAAGGGAAGGAGGCACACGTATTTCCTATTATTTATTTTTGAACTTGAGAAGAACACTGCATTAAACAGGCAGAAAATATTTCACTCTCATTAAAATAAGTACAATTATTTTTCTTGCAAAAGATGCTTACAAATACATTTTAAAACAGGAGCAAATTTCTATCACACTGGTGTGTGTCACATGTGGAATACATTTTAGAAGTTACAGGTTTAATACTGTGTCCTGCAGTGGCAATCAAATTTTCATAAGCAAAAAAATTATATAAAAATAGAAATAGATTCTTTCCTTCAACAAATCTAAGGCCATCCTAATCCTTCCATATCTAGAAAGACTTGGTGAATTCCTAGTTCTTTATAGATAGAAAGTCCTATGTAGTGTCATTCTGCTGGAAGGGCTGGATGTCTGGTTTCCTTTAGCATAAGAGTATACTCTCAAAAGCTTGGAGGAGTGCAGCTCAGGCTGGATCACCGTTTGAGTTATTCAAAGATCTTGGCAAGGTCTTCAGTAAAGCAGAAAACAAAATAACTAGCATCTCAATGTTATTAAAAAAATCAAAGAGTACACGAAACAACTTCAACATGTCTTAATACAACATGTCAATCTGCAAAATGCCACATACCTCTTCAGGCTTCACTCTTACATCATCTCTCTTAAAGCCCATGTTCAATTGCTTTCCAAAGTTATTTTCTCCCAGCTTTCATCTGCCCTGAACATAACCAATGATGCACCTAACTGTTCCACTTACATAATAATGGCCAACCTTCGCGAACAAAGATTTGGGAAGGGCTCTCCCCACGTGGGTGTGCTCTTCCAGCCGTGTGCAGTGAATTTTTTAGGTGAGTGTTGTAGTTTAAGCTGGCAAAATGCCAACTGCCTGGTACCCAGTCAAAAGGTCCACTCCCAGAGAAGGAGAGTGAGGGAAAAAACCAGAAATGAGGCTTTGGACATGGTGAAGTTCTTATATTTATATAGAGAAGTGGAAAGCTTAACACCAACTATGAAATAGCACATAGTGACAGGAAACAACAACAGGCTCACCGAGGTCGCCCCAGCTAAGAAGCAGAATTCTGAACCAACCAAACCTCCTCCCCAAAGGAAACCTCCCAGCAAGAGGGAAAAAGGAATTAACAGGAATATGCTCACTTCCCCAGGTAAACAGCCACGCAGACCAGCAGCAGGGCCTGATATCAGCAGTCAGGGAGTAGGAACCCTCCTGGTCCGAAGCATGGACTGAAAAAGGGCAGAAACTCCTCCCCCCTGGCTTGTTATACTCCTCGACGCTTCCTAATGATGTCAGATGATATGAAATACCTCTTTGGCTGCTTAAGTCAGATGATACCTGTCCCCTCTAATCTGCGTCACATCCTTTGAGGCCTGCTGAAAACTGAGGCCTAAATGGGGACCTGTGCTGACTAGAGCCAAAACTACTACAGTGAGGCACAGCATGAGCAGAACTGGCCCCACTGTTTAAGTCCTAAAGTTAATTTGCCACGGCCGAGCGAGCTTGGACAGTGACAATGAAGTCCCTTAGGACTGTCTACAGCACCCGGTACTAACCAGGGCTGACCCTGCTTCACATCCCAGATCTGACAGGGTCGGATGGCAGGGAGGCTTTGAGCTGCCGGGGGTGGCCCCTACACTGAGACTTGAACTCACGACCCTGGGATTCAGTGACCGGAGTGCTCTCCACTACACCACGGGAACACCCTCTCCACTTACACACCACAAATAAAAAGCTTCTTTCCATGGGAATGACAGCTTATGAGTCTTCAAGTGTAGCTTGACTTGAAAAATCTTGCAAAAGCTGTCTCACTTGTTCAGAAATGGTAACATTAATTTGGATTGTGCTTGAGTGTGCATTCACCCAACACCAAAAGATTTAGAGGAAGCATCTATAAACTCACTAACTTGATTCAGTTAAGGTAGTGCCTGGTATTTCCCCCTCTTTGTCTTTAGCAATAGCAAGAAAGCTTAAGAAAATTTTCATATTGAGAACTCTGACATGGATGTGGCATGTTTCAGCAATATTTAACATTTTCTCTCTCAAATACAAATTACTACTCTGTGTTGACAAACTACAAACTTGAAAGTTTTCTCACATGGATAGAAAATAATCAGTGCCTGTATTTCCCTTAACACAGAAACTCCCAGCACTACAGTAAACAGAAAAGGTTGCAAGACCGACCTCTGTATTTTTCTCTCTCCAAGTCCCTCATTATTCTTGCATTTCATTTATTCATTGAGGTATGAGCATAATAGTTTCCAATTTTGAGGCCAAAAATCCACTGCCAGCTCCAAAACTTCCTTCCAGAACATGGAAGTGAGCACTTGAGACTGCCCCAGTGGTCCACACTGCCCGGGGTGATGGCTCTGCAGAGCACCTGCCATGACCTCAGGAGCAAACAAACCCCAGCCTTGGAAAACAGCCAGAGCTCATTTTCTACTGAGCCACTCCCAAAACTCCTTTGAGTACAGCGAGGGTAGCAATTATGTTGATGTTTCTGTACTATTCAGGCAGTCTGAGCAGCAAGGTGTCAGAGAAACACAACAGAAAACATTTGTCTTCCTCCTTTCTGTCCCACCAGTCCTCCTAAGAGCCTCCATGTCAGAAAGGGATTATCCCAAAGAGGCTCTCAGGGCACATGAAATATTCGCAGCTAATTTCATAACCACTCTCTGAACACAGCCAGATATCCTTCAAGGCACCTCCTAGTGCCATGAGGAGCCAATATACAGTATCTTAAAATCATACTTAAAAGCAAGACCTCTAAATGCCAAAATCCAATTCACTTGGGTACTAAGCAGAAGGTATTAAAAAAAAAGAAAAGAAAAAAAAATGCCCACTAAATTCATGAAACTCAGTAATTCTGATTTTTGGTTGTTTTCACTTCCTTGCATTTCATAATCTCTCCTGTCAACTCTGATTTTCATTCTTTTAGAAGACCTTGTATGACATTTTCAAGAAATGGAGCTGCTTGTTGCCTCTTGCAGCCAGGCAGCCCTTCTGCAGGCTGTCATGCTTTCACCTCACAGGTATTGAGGGGCAGGTGAGCATCAAGGCCAACAGAACACAGCTGGCTTTGAAGTCTTGTAATACTGAGAATCACCATCCAAGCAGGAAGATGAATAATGCTGGGAAAAAAACAAGTTATATGTGTGGATCTCCAGGAGAGCCCCAAAAGGTAATGACTTTGGACAGTCTATGGCAAAGAAAGACCTTGGTTTTCCTCATGAATACAACACGGGATTTTAACAGCCAGAAGTCTGTCATTTTGATATGTACACAGTCTCCAGAGCTGTCTAGCTGACAAAACCACATCCATTAAAATACATCCTAAACAAAAAGAGACACAACAGTACATTATTCTTAAGGCTGCTGTGTGCCAGACAGATTTGCAATAGGGATTTGATCCAGTCCCAGACATACCTATGACTCACCATTAGAAATCAGAAAAATGGGGATCAGGCTACTGTATCATAAGAATTCAGAAGAATATTGTATCATTTCACATTCTTCTCTCTGTACTGTATTATCAGAATTTCTTCTGAAGAATGTCATTTGGTTTCCCATTATAGATAATTGGAATGTGTTTTGTCTCAGTGCAATGTCCAGTCAAATGAAACAGAGAAGGGCATGATAAAAAATAAATCAAAACACCTAATAGGTTTTTCCTTGCACTGCTCATGGACATACTCTGCATTCACTTTTTTCTAATTCACTGTCTTCATATGTGCAACTTGAAAATAGCTCAGGCAATGCTTATTTAGAGTTTTTTTTCAGGTACAGCAAGCCCTAGATTGACAGAAGTAACAATAAAGGCAACTCAATAACAAAAAATCACCAAAAATGTTTTTGAATGACAGTGTTACCACACCATACTGTGCTTCCCCAAATTGGCATGTCTCTCAGGAAAGAAATAAGCACAGATAGTGATGAGCTCAGTTGGTCAGAGCATGGTGGTAATAGCACTAAGGTTATGGGTTTGATCCCTGCATGGGCCATTTCCTTTAAAGTTGGACTCGATGATCCTTGTGGGTCCCTTCCAACCCAGAATACTCTGTGATACTGTTGGTTAAAGCTCAAATGTTGTTCAAGCCATTACAGTAAGTTTTCATCTGGCTTTATTTATCCAAACACACTTCTTCCTTCCCCATGAGCCTCTTCCCTGCAAAATCTCATTTCACTCTTCTGTCTAAAAAAATGCTCCAAGGATAAAGACATTCATCTCCTTACCTCCACAGACTCAGGCCAGAGAACCAATCCCCTAAGTTTAACTTTGATTTCACATATGGTTCAGCCATAAGGTATCCTTACCTAATTTGTTCAATCAAACCAGTTGTGGAACATTTGCAGTATCAGAGAATATCGTCTAGTTCTGTCTTTTATTGAAAACCCACTGAGGCATATGAAACACATTTGGAATACAGCATATGCTAAACCAGGGCAACGTGAGATGAGGCAAACCTGTCAACTTTAAAACACAAAGCAAAACTTGAAAAATGAAGCACATGCTGCCAACTATTCCTTTTTTCTTCTTCTTCTTCTTGTTTATAAGCAACATAGTTTTGGGTTTAACTATGTTCAATACAGACTCAATACCAAGTAGAGTATTTCCTTTATTGAAACAGGAGATTTTTCTAGGATAATGAAAGGAAATTATGCAAGACATTCCCCATTGTTGCAGAAAGTGAATTTCTGAGCAATCCAAACTGCTCTGGCCATGAGAATTCAACTGCTCTAGCCATGAGAATTCTGCTGATATCCCAGCAAAAGTGGATTCTGCAGATATGGCAGTAAAAGCAAGGTCACACCTGCTGTTTGTCCGTTAGGCCTCAGTTACTCCCTACTAGCTCATCCTGGGGAGTACTCCCAGGCCTGGCTCTACTCCGGACACGAACCTCAAAACATCAAGATGAGATAATGTAAACATTGGGCTTGTGAGATATAAGCTTGTATCCAATTAAAAGTTTTAACGTGCTTGGGCCGAGACCTTTTTAGCCAATAAGATGTACCTGTAACCCTATATAAACTGTGTGCTGTGTGGAATAAAATGTCTTCACTTAAACCTTATAGGTTCGTGTTGTGAAGTCCTTTGTCTCCGCAAACTTTGTTTACTTTACCCCATCCCAATACCTGCTACTACAGGTGTGGCTGAGTACTGTCTATTTTAGGGCTCTGCATGTATAGCCCTGTTGCTCACCTTCAGCAGGCAAAGAAGACGAGGACTGGGCGAAGGGCAGTGTACCTGAGGATCATCTTCTCCTGTAGCATTACATCAGCCCTGCAGCCTCTCAGTCCTTCTAGATTTCTTATTTTGAGAGCATTCCCTCATAGCCTTAAGAGAAATTGTGGCCTCTACATACCCACTAATGTGTACATCAAGGTATTGAGTCTTGGCCTCTACACCACAGGCCTTTACTGCCAGTAATTGCTCCAGTAATCCCTTATCAAGAAGCATTAGCTACACTCATATGTTTAAATGACCAAGATGCAGTAAGGCTAAGGGATGAAGCTGGTCCATCGTGCAAAGAAATGCTGAGCAAATAATAAAATTATTACTTACCTTTTAGCTAATTTAATGCACTGGAAGACAGGCGAAAAAATGTGTTACTCTTCAATAGATGTGCTGCTTATTCTAGTATCAGCATGCTCAACAGGTTTCTTAGGCAAGCTGCTCAAAATATTTTGGTAAGAAAAAGTAAGTGACCTAAGTTTCCACGTTGTTGCTTTATCAAGAGCAAATATTTATATTTTAAACCATCTACCTCTGCCATTGTAACGTAAGACTTTGAAACAAGCTGAAATTGAAACAGCATGTCTGAGGAATAATAAATCACAGATGACACCTACAGTGTTAAATGGAGAGGTGAGCCTTCAGTATATCCTTGATGGTTGCTGGAAGTAGCAGAGAATAAAAGAAATTTTCAAAACATATATACCTCTACCTTTCCACAGGGTATCATTTTACTCTCATGATGCATCATACTGAATCAAGCATCTGTGTACAGTCAAGCTGGGCAATCTGCTCTCCAGTTAGAGAACTCGGAAATAAATCACGTTAAAATTAATGCCCTCAAATAATACTTCATGACTTGAAAGGGGGGCATAGATTTGTTTGCTTTTATATTTTTAGGAAAAATATAGGCAAATACTGGGTGAGCAAATATAAATTCTGTGGTCTGACTCATACGTGAGTATCAATGCCCCAGATTTGAACAATATTTAAGGGTGCCTGCAGCACATCTGTATATATTTATATAAAGGGATAAAATTTTCACCATTCTTTCTATGTCAAATTCTGACCAGAAAGACATGTCTCATTTCAAAATGTGCTGGGTTTAGAAATTTATAGTTTTTCTTTTGGCTATATGAAAATATACTCTGAAATGTCAAGCCATGAGGCAATATTAGCCCAGAACTAATAAATACATTCTGGACTCTGGATGCTTGGACAGTCTTGGTGAGATACAGGTAGTGTTCACTCATTTCATAAACCCTTTGGTACCTTCTGGAAGGAAATGGAATTGAATTCTTCTTCCACAAAGAAGATGCCACTGGTGACAATGACAAATATTTTTGTTGCCTGCTATAAACACACAAAACATAATCAATTAAATGTTCCAGTGCTGCTATTTATTTACAATTGAATAGGGAAATCAGTTTAAAATAACAGTCAGTAAGCAACTGTTTTCTACGCTACAAATTGTTATAGAAAGTGAAGGAGAAAAAGTGAAGGTCGTGTTTTATATTGGAGCTAATGAGAAAGATTTGGTTCCTTTATTATGAAAGGAAAGGATTTAACAACAGGTATTACAAGCAGGATAAAATACAATTCTCTAACACGATGTTAAAACCATTTCTGTATTTTCCTGGAAAATATTTCTGACTGTTCCAAACAAGGAAGGTTCCTGATGACTTTGAAAGAGTGGTTAATACCAGGCACAGCAGAAAAACTTTTCTTCTCTCCCCAAAAGAAGGAAATTTTCAGGGCACAAACTCCAATGTTCTACCACTGAATGCTGAATAACCATGCATCTGTCTACTACAAACATCATCATCAATCTGGTTTGACTTTCAGGTCACATACAGCACTCTTTTATGCAAAACACAGAGGAATAATATGAGGACCATATCTAACTACACAAATTCCTTTGATTTACAGACAGGAGAAAGATGGGTTTTGCACAAGGCCATACAAGGTTGTATTGCAAGAATGCATTTGTTTTGTCTTGGAGTAGGAGGAAGATCTTTTTTAGCTTAAGTAACTTGGCTTGAACTTTTTTTTTTCCACTTACTCTGTTCATTTTCGTGCAGATCTATTTGTGCTCAAAAATAACTATTTCATATTTCTGGAAAGCTGCTTTTGGGACATATTGTTTCACTCTTTGACCATACTGCTGATATGTAGGAAGTTTAGTGGAGAAAATGGAAAAGTGAGACTAGAGATTAGGTGGAAGAGTTCAGTATTTCCAGCTGAACTTATCGTGACCCTTCCCACCCTTATTCATGGCATACAGTAAAGATGAGTCCACATTCTTTCTCTCACCCACGTGAAAAGTTGTTGCCTCTGCTATTGCTTACCATGCAAGACCCTCTGTTATAGCTGTTCATGTAAATGCTCTTAAACCTGTTTTTTGTTTTGTTTTTTCAAAGTGAAACAGGCTAAAGAAATCCATTCATGAAAACTGTTTATGCACACCCAGGACAGATTTGGCACACTGAGGGAAGGCTGACCTCAGAGGAGTGAAGGTGGACAGACAGCTGTAACCAGGAGTGGAGTTATGGTCCCTCTGGCATTTCAGGGGGCTCAGCTTATCCTTGCTGACTCTTCCTTCTGAAACCTTTTGCCAGGTGCTTTGACAACAGATTTAGTTTCCCCACGAGCACTTTCAAAATATGACCAGAATGTGTTTCTGGAAGACTCAAGAACAGTTATTGGTGATTTCTCAGCCTCTGATTTCTGCAAGTCCAGCTCAAGTTGCTGTTTTCATTCCCAAGAGACACGTCAAAAATGGGGTATTATTTTTCCCTCTCATGATTCCTAGAATCAAGAAATTTAAATTGGTGAAATACGACAGTAATCTAAAACTTCTGAGAATCAGGCAAGGTCTCCTTAGCTTGGAGTAAATTCACAAGATCTATCTGGCTTTTCAAGATAGCAAAATAACACTGCAGCCATTTATATAAAGATGTTGATATTGTTCTATAGAAATATATAATACTTATTAGTTCTGTTCTTTACCAAAAAGCCCATAGTGCTTGTTAGCTTTTAAGTCTTCTTACTGTATGACAATCACTGAGTGTCGTCTNCCAACCCAATCGATTCTATGATTCTATGATTCTATGATTCTCTCCCTAGGTCCATTCTATCTCATATGGAAGAAAAATCTTTCTCAAAACTCATCCTGGTCTTTTCTCTGTTGAAGTTCAGATATTGACTGAATAATCTAATTGAAGTACAAGGAAGTAAGGAAGCAATGCAGAACATGGGGAGTACTTACACTACAAACATCATTAAAAAGATGTCAGCTCTCAGTCATCAGCTCAGTATTTGTCTGAGCAAACAAAATGCTTGCTTACAATACACAAGGACATCCTTGTCTTCCATAATTTATTCCCAGGTTGGCATATTGCAGAGGAGATTTCTATACCTAGAAATGGCAGGATTAAAAAGACAACCAAGACCACTTACATGAAAAACCCCCACAAGTATACCAAAGGTATGAGAAGGGGCCTTTGCTAGGAGAGAGTTGTAGAGTAACCAAAGCATAACAAACTGCCTGTTCTCTTGGCACTACTGTGATGCATTTGTCTGTCCTTTCTGTTAGCAAGATCCCGGTCTAGGGAGCTTCCCTAATTCCCCGGAAGCTTTCCATAGCTATGGCCAAACCAGCCTAATTCCTACTACTGTAGGCTGCACTGGAGTTCAGGGATATTGTTGAGGACTACAACAGACTCTGGAAGGAACAGCAGTCTAGAGTTTTGATGTAGTTCTCTTGGCCATTTGCTCCTGAGATGTTCTGATTCTAGATGAGACAGAGACTCCTTGTTTTCTTCTGACAAAACTACTGGAAATTTGCCACTGTGCCTCTTCTTGCTATCAGCCATTCCACAGTAACCTTTTTTGTGAATGTTCTAGAACATTGTAATTAAATATTCACTGACATTTGCTCAGAAATTGTAGGTGCTCTTTCACCTGTCTAATTAATGCAGTGTATATTACACAGGGGAAATTAAACTTTTGGGGCTTTTTTTATTGCCAGCTTTAAACACACAAATCCAAACTGTAAAACCCTTTTTTAAATTTTATTATGTCGCACCAGACTGTTAAATGATTGGATTACAAACTGGCTTCCAAGAAAGTAAGTCTATTGCTTTTAAAAAAAAATCACAGATCTCATCATGCAGCTGATAAAGAAAAATCTTTTACCTTCCTGTATTGATTCAGCATTTCCAGCTATTCCCTCATACCTTTCATCCTAACTTGGACAGCCAAGGAATGAGCCAGTTCTTCCAACCTTCAATGCCTGGCACAGCACAGTGGTGCTGTAGGCATGAGCTAAGAGGGCACAGTTAGATATTTAAGCCACCTTTTTACTGAGTGAGCTTTTTTTGCCCCAATACTATTAAGAGAATCATTCCATCCAATGTCACAGCATCACATATCTTTTTTCAAAATGCTATATAGGCAAAGCATCATTTGTTTTAAAAAACTGAATGAAACTACTGCAACAAGTGATGGTAATTCTAATTGTGCACTGTGTCATTCTTAGTAGTTCTTTGAATTGCCCTCATTTCCTTTATACTTAGCATTTGTGCAGCTTTACACCCTAAAATTACTTCTGCTAAGAAGTTGTTTGTGACTATGTGTGTACCTCCTCAAATTCCCAGAGGCCCCTGAGCATCTCGTTGTTTTACTTCCATGCTTCACCACACGCTCTTTTCCACAACCTAGGTCTGTTAGATAAGTACAAGCAAACCTCTCCATGCCATCCTAATTCCAAAAACTATTTGCCAGGCTGATGTCTGCTCTGGGCAGGACTCTCTATGTCATTCCCAACATGCTTCCTGGGCCAAACTGGACAGCCTGCACTGGCGTACTGGAGCTTGCTGTTCGGCTCACAGAGATGCCAGATGTTCTTCCCAATGAAGGAACAGACATGTTTCCTTCCTGGCTCTGCTGTGCAGGTTTGGCTTCCTAGGGGTTAGGGGTGTTGTAGTTTGGAATTATTATGTAAATTATTATTATGTAAATTCTCTCCCCTGCCACTAAAGGCCCATGCCATTAGTTAACAAAAAGAAGTAGTTAACTGCTACCATCTTCTTCTTGATCGTTTGGGTGGGAAGCAGGTTGTCTCTTTTGGTTTTGGGGACATTTTCCATTTTTTAACCCGGCTGAACTCAGGAGCAGTGTGTGTGTGCTGCTGAGGAGGGAAACTGTTTTCTCCTGCTCCTCGTTGCTGCTGCTGCTGCTGCTTCTCGGTGAGCTGGTTCTTTTCTCCTTGCCACGGCTGTTCTCCTGGTTTCTGCATTTGGGGTCCTGGTCTCTGCTCCAGTCTCACCGCCACCTGCAGCGTCACGCCCTGCCCGCCCCGGCTGGGGCAGCGACCTGGGAGAGAGAAGTCACAGCTGCTTTCCAGGACATGCGGCGGTTCTTCACTTCCAGTTTTCCTTCTTCATTTGGGACAAGAGACACAGAGGGAGAGACAGAATTCATCTGGGTGCTCGCCATTCATCTGTCTCGCTGAAGAGGAACTGCCTATAAGTATAACTTTTCTCCAGGAGGAAACCTGCTGGGTTTAGTTGTTGTTTTTTTTCTTGTGGTGTTGGGGAAGCAGTTTGCTCTGGTCTGTTTACAGTTATATCTATACCCACATATATATATATATATGTGTGTGTGTGTGTGTGTGTGTGTGTGTGTGTGTGTATATATATCAGTTAAGAACAGTTATCCTTCTTGTATCCATTTTCTGATTAAAGTTCCTTTTCTTAAATTTGATAAAGAGTGGCGTGATTATTGTGGAGGAAACCCCCTCCTCCGCTTGTGGGTAAACATTTTGGCTTTCCCCTCAAACCTAGACAAGGGGCCATGCCAAATATCATGCCTTCAGAAAACTGCTTCGCACTCGTCTCATTTGCTAGATTTATGCTAATACAACCTCAAGCATTCATTGGTTTATAGGATAACACAGATGAGGGTGATGTGAAGGCTCAGTTAGGCTGTGAAGGCTTTCGTGGTGTCAGGAGCAATCATCAGCATATTTTCGCCCTTGCAGGATGGCACATTTTTATAAGATTATCTGCTCAGCACATTTCCCTTACTCAACAAATGGCAAAGTCTGCTACACAATCAACTCTCATCAACACACTGGCTTCTAGGAAGACAGCAAATACAAGAAAATATACAACTTATATGCTTTTTGACAACATTTTCTTCTGTTAATGAAATAAAAAAAAAAGTAGGAAAAAATCTGAATAAACAATCTGCCTTAGAAAAATCAAATCCTTGATTTATGTACACTGAAAGAACATTTTTCAAAAGCTCTCAGGAAAATCCACCATGAAATCAAAAATCAGAGGATATGGGTGATAAAGAAGGTGATATGTATGCTCATGAGCTAACCCCAGACAACGGCATACAATTAATAATCAGATACCACAAAAGTCTAGTTGTTTCTTTTTCTAGGATTCTCTGAATAATAATTACAGAGTTTTCTAGTAGAAAAGTAAACACTCAGGTTTCTCACAGCAAAAAGAATAATCCACCTATCTGAGAAGTGGTTGTACAAGACACAGGACATCAGTCCTATTAAAATGTTAATTTATCAAGTATGTACAAAACAGAAGAAAGAAAAAATACACATTTAAAATTTAATTTATTTGCCCTGAACAGAGCTGGCTACAAAATCTCCTGCCATGCTTCAACATTAAAACAAAACAATGTTCTAGAACGTAAAATAAGTATGCTGTGGTTGTCTCCTGGATCTTAAATCTGAATGTAAATATACCTATTTAAAGTATGTGAAGCAGCATAAAAGGTGGCTACTACCACAGTACTTTACTTCCAAAAGGCAAGAAGCTTTCTGGGGTAAGGAGTGACAAGTATGGGTGTTTTTGTGAAGCCACATTCATCAGCTGATGACACATGGGACATAATCCACAATCACACACTAATTAATCGACTTGTATTCAAAGCTGCTGGCCCAATGCTCTGGCTTTGTACCTAAACAAACAAGCATACAGAATCACTGATTAGCTGATCACAGCCCACTGGACAGGCTTTTGCTACTCCAGGGCCTTCAACTCCTGCTGCAATCCAAAGCAGAGGGCAGTTCACCAGCTCCAAGCTACCTGGTCCTTTATCCACGCTCCCTCCAGACTCTGCTGACTCTGCTGTTCAGCAAGGTGCTCTGTGCAGGTGTCTGAGCCAAAGTCCAGGGGCTGCTGTGGGGACAGAAATGTGTCCAGTTACCAAATCACTGCCATTGGCACTGCCTGACCTTCAGAAGGGATCTAGCCACTCCTGGATTACTCAGCTGGCTGATTTAGTCTGAAATCAAGTTGATGGTTCCACCAGACAAAATATAGGACCAAAATGTTTTCCATAAGTGGCCTAGCCAGAGGTTGGCACTGAAATCCCTCACAACCCCTCTGGCAACAGAGAGGAGTTACTGTTCACCAGCACCTGATGACCCGAAGTTGCAGTGACACACAGGGAGCGTGTGTCTAACTCAGGGTGTCGAAGGACATCTGATCCCTTTTTCCTTCAGGCTTTTAAACTTAAGTGCAAGGACTGACACATCATCTCATCCTCCAATAGTCCCAAAGGAGAGCAGTATCTCTCTGCTTTTCTGCCAGCACTGAAAGGCATTGAAAATTCTTAAAGTCCACATGTTTATTTAGGATGTTTAACTACATTTTTTATGGTCTGTTTGCTATCTTCTGTATTTCACATGCTTTTTACACGATAGAAATTCACTCAACATTAATGCTAATGAAATCTAGTCCTGGTTTCATAACATTTCACAAGCAGTCTGAGAATGATTTGCTAAAATATACACTCCAAAACTTTACATAGAGGACCCCAGCTAATGAGGAACATCTCTCCCTCCACATTAATGGGGACCAGCATCACTACTCTATCAAGAGACTGTTGGTTTTTCTGACTTTATTTGCCACACTGGCTGGAGGGCTGGGCCCAGAGAGTGCTGGTGAATGGAGCTGCATCCAGCTGGGAGCCGGTCACTAGTGGTGTCCCCAGGGGTCTGTGTTGGGTCCAGTCCTGTTTAACATCTTTATTGATGATTTAGATGAGGGGATTGAGTCCATCATCAGCAAATTTGCTGATGACACCAAGTTGGGAGGGAGTGTCGACCTGCTGGAAGGCAGGAGGGCTCTGCAGAGGGATCTGGAGAGACTGGAGAGATGGGCTGATTGCAATGGGATGGAGTTCAACAAGGCCATGTGCAGGTCCTGCCCTTTGGCCACCCCAAGCCCTGCAGCGCTCCAGGCTGGGCACAGAGTGGCTGGAGAGCAGCCAGGCAGAAAGGGACCTGGGGGGACTGAGGGACAGGAAGCTCAA
>VWZD01008859.1:48615-99957 GCA_013396695.1 Sakesphorus luctuosus | reverse complement strand
TATGATTCTATGACCAGTCACACAGCCCAAACACACAGGCCTGGAGCCTGACAGTCTGAACCCTCTTGTACTTGCCATGTTGTTTCAACAGAGGATAATGTGCTGGTGAGCAGGACACATACATCTCCCTCAAATACAATAAAATATCCTAGGAATTTCCTTGCATTTACATACACCAACCACTCATTGCTTTCATATAATAAGTCAGCTGAGTAGAACATTCTGATTCACTTACTGCACTCAAGTTTTTTGCTTTTTGGTTGATAGGCAGGGTTTTGCAGAACAACAGAGAAATTGAGCCCTCTACCAGCCTCCTAGCCACATAAGACTGGTGGTTGAGTATCATTTAAAGACAAATGTCAAGAATAAATCAATTTTGCAATAAGTATTTCATGCATTGTACACACAAACCCACACGAAATATATAAAAAATACAAGGATAAATAAGCAAGTAAGTGATGAGCATCAAGATGATGCTCAACATGAGCATCAGACCATCATATCTTAGACTAGATATAAGATAAGATTATTTGAAAATCAAGAAAAACATAACCAGAAGCCTAATTATCTTGGAACTGCGTTTGTGCATGGCACAGAATACTCAGTGTGACATTTCAAGCACTTAATAAAACATGATTCTTTTTTAGACTGGGTGGTTACTGAAAACCCAAACAACTCCTTGATCTACGCTTCACAAACAATGACTTGGTGAGTAAATTCTTCTGCCTTAGCCTCATGCCTTGTAACACATTTAATGGGTTCTTGTCCTTTAAATCTTCATGCTATAGCTTCCCTGCTTGATGGACTGGAGGGGCAACTCAAAGAACAAAATGTGGTTTTATGTCTTTAATATCCAAACTATTCCACAGCACTTCTGAAAAATAATGAATTAGCTGCCAGTGCCACAGTGACTGTAGGTAACTGTGATGGTTTCAATCCAGGCCTTCCCTAGCAACCAGGTGTAACTAGGCAAAGGCCCATTTCCCAGGTATTCCACACTTGCTTTTTTTTTATCCCTTCCACATGATGAGGGAATATAACAGAGAGAGAGAGATAGGAAGTTGCGGTTCTTCTTCAGGTGTGGGCTGGGCTGGGTTGGTCCTTTATCAGAGCCTCGCAGGAGTTCAGAGAGGGAGAGCATGAGAGGAGCTGGTCTTCTTCTTAGGGTTGTTGTTAGGAGAGTGTTGTACTGGTTTGCATGGCGGGTGGGTGGGGGCGCCTGATTGTACCTATTTGTTCTGTTTCGTCCCTTTGTTGTCCCTGATCCTACCTTCCCTTTCCCTTCCCTTCCCTTCCCCTTTTCTCCTGGGAGTTTTTCCTATCGTGGGTGCAGATTGTATATATATAATTGTGAACATTTGGAAATATACATATATACTCTGATTTAATTCAGTTTCTTTCAAGTTTTTTTTACCCCCTTCAGTTCCACCCCTTCCCCCCACTTTGAGGAGTGGAGGGAGAAGGAGGGGCAGCTCAGGGCTGGGAAGCCAAAACCAAAACCTAGACAGTAACTATAAAAGTGATTACATGCACAGGAGATCTCAAGCACTACACCAGTATAAAGAAATAGAACAAAATTTTCCTTGGTATTTCTGACATTTGGGCAAGGTAATATCGAGTCAGCATGTTGTATTTTTGACAAATTTCTCTTAGTTACATTGTCTATAACATAATTTCTACTCTTTTTCTCTCCCTATTGCATTGTTCAGGCATGTATATGCAGTTACCCCCATATGAGTGTTAGTTATCTTGGATATCCCTCTTTATTGTTTGCCAAGTCGTCTTTATCACTTGTACAGTTTTCATCAGAACTCACCAATAGTTCTGACTGGATTTGCCCCTAGTGTTTTCCTCTGTGCTTCACAGTAGATGGTTTTCCATCTGCTCTCTAAATGGCCTTGCCATGTGGAAGCACTTTACAAATCTAGTATCAATGCTACTGGTTCCCTTAGACTTGATCAATATAGTCTAGTGGGGCTTAGTGTGAACCTTTCATTTCAAGGCTATTAGTCAACATCCAGGTTAGTCTTACAGCTCAATAGCACTTAATACTTTCCAAGACACTGCTCTTTGGATTATCTCCTTTATAACTTTTTTGAATCTGTTCTTTATTCTACAGCATTGTTGTACAATTCTGCATTTCAGCATTAACTAGCATGTATTTGTATTTTCCCTTTGTACAAGCCTCCATCATTCCACCCTTATAAAAGCCTGATGGTTTTTCCACTTTAAGTTATCCTCTGAAGACACCTAAGGAAAGCAACAAAGTTCAATTGCACTGAATGAGTTTTTTCACATGGGTTTTAGTTTCAGGCTTTGGTTTGTTTTGATTGAGTTTTTTTAAACAAACTCCCTAAATTTTCTCTTTGTTTTTTTTGTTAAGGGTTACAGGTCTCTTAATTCCAGAGCAAATACCTTTAACTGATGGTTTTCTTGAGAACCTACAGAATGTATAATATATTATGTTGCTTCCTGTAGTGTTTGAACCACTCTTATAAGGATGAATTACGTCTTCTTCCAGCTGTCATGAAGTATTTATTTTAATGTCATATACACTTAGCCCTATTTTCTGTTTTATCTTGGCCACTGATTTTATTTACCCAGTGGAAGGTATGTGCATGTGCTTCTTGTTTCACTTCGTACAAGGCAACTACAGGTTCACTAATTCTGCACTGGCAGCTCTCCACAGTTCCTTATAATGTATTCTGCTGTGTTCTATTCACACAGCACCTTGACAGCTCTGGATTTGATATTCCCCCAGGCAGCACCATAAGCTGGTGGTGCAGCACTCCCCAGCCAGCTGTGGGAAGGGCAAAAGCAGCACTTCCCTCAGCCCCAGTACAATGACTCCTGGGCCAGAACTTGGCAGCTGCTGGTTGATATCAGGATTTAAGGCAATAATAATGACTATAATAACAACAGCTACCATCACTGGCCTTTGCTGATATGCTGTCTCAGGATAAGGACCAAATGGCTGTTAGACGGAGGGGTGCCAAAAGGAGAAGACCCCCATTCTAGCTAGAGTAATGGGGGGAGGGGTGAAGGGGGGGCCGGGTGGGTATGATCCAGCCACAGAAATTAACAAATTCATTAACTCATCACTTCTGTGCAGAGCACCTACACTTGAAACAGGAGAGCTACTAAGAGCCCAGGCAAAGCACATTTCAGTCACATGAGGAGGCCATTCTTGTAACATCTTCACTTCCATAAGGAAGAGTTAAACTCCACTGTTCAATGATAAAGTAACTGCTAGTCTAACATTTGCAGCATTAAAACACACTTTTCCTAATCTTATTAAGTTTTATTTCCAGACCGTGATAAAGTTTGCAAATCTGTGATTATGGTGATCTACAATATGTAATGAAATGACAAGAAAATCATGGTAAAACAAAATTAAAAGGAAGAGTCATTCTTAACTGCAGAGTGTGGGAACCTGCAAGCAAAACTCCCATTAGCAGTAAATACAGAAGATTTTTAAAAAATCATACATATTTGCCAAAATAGACTAAGTGAGATTTCTGTGCATTAAAGAGGACCATAAGATTTTAGGTTGTATTTTTCTTCCTTACTTTCCCTGGGCTTACCTGCTGTTGCTTACTTTTAGCATTTTAATGTCATGAACAAATATTTTATTTTAAATTTCACATGCCATGCATATAAACTTGTGCACACCTTGACCTGCAGTGAAGAGTTTCTCACCTGGCAGAAGAGTGTTTAGCAATGTGTGCTGTGCCAGATCATTAAGAAGATTGTTTTACAAGGCTGACTAATGAGTAGTTTCAGAAGCTGAATAGAAGTTCCTCAGTTAAAGAAATCCTGAAGTGTACAGAGATTTTGCTGTTTTAAATGAGGTAAGAGGAAACCACCAGGGCAGGGCAGGGCAGGGAGATGAAAGGTCTCCCTTCCAGGTGTGATGGGCTGATCTAGGGGCTCTTCTACTGCCTCAAAAGGATTCATAGGTTCCTTAGTTAGAAACAAACCTAATTCAGGATTTGTCATAGCAATTCAGACAGAAAGTCCCCAGGACAGTAATTTGGGGGTGGGTAACATCCAACTGTTCCATTACCAGAGAAAGGACCCATGTTCCTCTCAGGCTCTGGGGATCCCACGGGGGTGACCTCACAGGGCAGATTTGTTACTGAGGGGCTGGGCACAGCCAGGCACAGGATTAGCAGCTTAACCTCCCATGTGTATTTTTTCACTTGAAGACAGTGTATCCCCATTTTTCCTCCCTGATTTGAAGTTATCATACTTTTGACATCATAAGAAAAAAGGAAAATTTTTAGTATCTAAATCAGTCATTCCAACAAGTTTCCCAATTCCTTCATTCTCCTCAGTCACTTCTGAAAACATCTTTTAGCAGCAGATTGAAAGTATGATTTTCCAGTATGCCTCTGCTTCCCTTTGTTTTAAGGTACAGACAAGCTTAGAAGATATATACTCACCTTCACTCTTCATAAAGAGTGAGCTTCACCTCTGCCAGAAGTAACTACACAAATTAAATTCCAATTGTAAGTGAGACTGCTGAGGCTTTAGCTCAATGCTCTCCTCCCAAAGAGCAGCAACTTTCACACTAAATGAATTTCCTGATAAACCCCAACCAGCAGGCAATCATTTCAAATTTCACTCCTGACGAGGATTTTTACTGACAACAGAAAATGACAAAAAAAGTCCCTAAGCATTGTAACAAGCCATCTGTCACTGTGCTCTTTCAGTTATCATGTAATGCTCACTCTCATTTTCAGCATTTCATTCCTACTGAAATATTCTGACAGTTCTTCTATTTTATTCATGGGCAAACAAGGTTAATATTTTCTGAAGACAAAAACTAACTTCACTGTTTAATTTTCTATGTATTCATTGACACATGTCTTTTAGTCTAATGCCTAGGGCTTGTGTAATACTTGGAGCCAAAAATCCCTGATTAGCTGGAACAGTCCTGAGGCTTCAGAACGAATAATGTGAGAATGAGTTTTGTTTTGTTTTCAAACAACTTTTTAAAAATTCAGAGGATGGATTTAATTAAAATGTGGAGTATTTTCCAAAATTCCTCATAATCTTTATTGCTAACCTACCTCATGCATCCCAATTCTTGAAAAATTGACTCCCTTTCCCTTGCAACATTTCAGGGAAAAATGGTTCGTGAATTAATTAGTAAGAGTGGCACACATAGGCAAATTTCTGGAAATTTATTTCATTATCTACAAACCTAAATTTTCAGATGTTCCTCTTGAGTTTTCCAGCTTGGTCTGTACTGATGCACAAAAAAGGCCACAGTTCCAGAAGATAGCAAAGCCTGCACAAACACAGCCCAAGTTTATCTATGATACATCGCTTATGCTATTGCTTGCAATTTTCTCAAGACCAGTAGAAATCATTTTTTAATTAAGAATATCAAGCAGTTCTTGAGTAGGTGCCTATCTAGGAGCCCAGGGATCAGGTATTCTTTGTGCTACATAAAATGCTTTAATGAGTGTAAGCATTCCTCACACAATCCACTCCACAATTATAGCACTGGAGATACATGGCTGAAATCCAAAGAACAAGGCTTGTGCCGTAGCAAGCATCACTTTTGCTCTCCGGTAAATCACATCCCTTTAATCACCCCCAAGTTTTTTGGAGTTCTAGCAATTTTCCTCAGGAAAACTGATTTATGAAACCACAATCCTATATATGCACAGAGCAAGACTGAGGAGTGCCCTCAGTACTGCTGCCCCAAGTAACACAATCAAGACACCTTCCTCTCCTGATTTTAGGTCTATGTTCCCCCATGGCACACCTACACCCTCACTCCAATGGAAAAGCCAGCACAAGAACTCATTTAGGTGTTATCCTTCTACTCTCCTCCAAGCATCTCTTGGACTCAGGAATGCTCCACACCACACACTACCATGGTGGGGGAACCTGGTCCTCCCCTGCAGAGAGCACCTCCCCAGGCTCCACACCATCTCCTCAAACACACACCTGCTTTTCAGTGTCTGCCCTCCAGACACTGGAAACATGAGTAAACTTGTCTGTGATGCTTCTCCTCTGCATTCAAAAGGAAACTGAAGAAGCTCCTTTATGCTCTGTCATGAGGACACTTGCTGCTTTGATTTTCAAAGGCTTCTTTTCTTTCACTTCATTTCTATTGTAACGGGGGACTTCCATGCTTTGTGGTCATGAATTTCTTGTACAGGAATTGGCTACAGTTCCCTTTCATCCCCAATGCAGAACAGTTGTTCACACGCCCTGAAAAATTTATGCTACCTTCAATGACTGGGAATGTGTCTTTTAACATGGTTGTAGACAGCAATTTTACCCGTATTTGTTACATATATATATTTTATAGAAAAGATCTCTATCTTTTCTGAAAAGTTTTTGGTGCATCAAAATGAAGAGGTTCTCTGAAGAAAACTGATTGAAGTCAAAATGAATAGCATTTTCTTGTTCCAGGAAAAATTACATGTACTTTCCCTATTTCAGCAAGTAGAAGTGAGGAGGGAGAAAACAAATCTAGGAAACCTTACACCTGGAAAACACCACCTGTTTTCAGAGATCAGAAAAGCATTCTCAGCTCTCTCCCAGCTCGTTGAGATTATAAAAATGTGACAGCTGAAAGGTGGGGATACTACACAGCTCCAGAACCCAGGGGATCACAGAAATAATTCAAGATTACAGAGACTTTTGTGTCCAGGTTCCTCCAAACTGAAGAGGCTTTCTGAAAGGTGATCTGCAACATCCACCAGCAGATGCTCTTTGTTTCTTGAGAGATGCTAGTGAAGAAAAAGACAGCTTCAGGAAATGATGTGCAAGAGTTCAGATGGATTTCAGCTCACATGCAGGGTTGGCTGACTAAACCTGTGGTCTTTATGAGCAGCAAGAAGCAAACAAACTACTTTCCCATCCCAAGCAAACTAAAATATCAAATAATCGCTCTTACTACAGCAGAATGAACAAAATGAAATACAGGTCTTCAGGAATGATTTTTTTTCAAGACAACATACTTCCTGCTCCACACATTTGCCTCTCTGTCAGTGACTTGTGCAAGCTCTTGCACTGCACATTGAATAAAAATATTCTCAGTCAGGGACTTGACCATGGGCTTCCCTTTTTGAGAGCCAGCACTATAACCACCGGTGCTTTTCAGTCAGCTGCTTTACTAGGAAGGAGCTGTAACATATCCCAAATGAAAAATTATATATAAAAATTGAATCTTGAGAACCTTCTCACTGTTCTTACTGTGTTAGAGTGACAACTCTGATCATTTTGCCTGAACTACACTCAGACAGTTTCAAGGATCCAAAAACCAGAGATTATAAAGAACATCACAGTTTCACATATGCAACTTTAAGTGATGACTTGCCCTGTAGCCCACTCTGTGCTCTCCAAGGCAGCACAGACCACCACAGCTCAGCACCTCTCTCCTGGCACTCTGTCACCTGCCTGGCACAGCACCATCTGTATCAGCACTGGCCAGAGGCAGATCATACCCATGCTCTCTACCCTCAGTCACCTCCAACAAAACCCCCAGCACCAGGGAGAGATGTGGAGTGAGGCTGGTGGTCCCATAAACTGGGAGGACTAGACACAAGGATTGGTCTGCAGTGAGCCCAAGAACCAGTTCCTGCCACCTCCTCAGCCCTCCAATAAACCACAGAAAACTTATGGTGAAACAAAAGCTGCCAAGTTGGTCTTGTTCCAATAGTCAGCCAACGTTTTAACTTTCTGATTTGAAAAGTATGAAAAGCTAACACTGAAATTGTATTATGACATAAGCACAGTAAAATATTTAAAGGCAGGAGAGAAGATTGTCTCTCACTATTTGAAGAGGACTCTGACTTGTGTACTGAAACCAGTTCTTCCCATTTGTTAGGATTAGCTGACAAACCAAACTCAACTTGTGTGAGTTTTCAAACAGAAAATGGCACAAATCAGAAATTTATATATTTTATGACCTTTGAGTCACCTCTGACTGTCTCACATTACAAAGGCTTTTTTTTTTTGTGATTTTTTTCACAAGAAGCCAAATACAACTAAAATTGAAGTCTTAGGTTCTTTAAAAAGACATCCAGAGTCTTCATTTGAGTGCTTCTGGTGCCAGAATATCTGTAGCACCCCAGTGTAGCTACTACA
This sequence comes from Sakesphorus luctuosus, assembly GCA_013396695.1. NCBI lineage: Eukaryota > Metazoa > Chordata > Aves > Passeriformes > Thamnophilidae > Sakesphorus > Sakesphorus luctuosus. Next base: position 91,842 of record VWZD01008859.1, on the reverse strand, counting down.
CAAGTTAATGAATATGCACCTTTATTCTGGTTTTGATTAGGTCACTTCAATTTCAAGTTGGTTTTTTTTCCCCTTCTGTTCAGCTCAGTGAGAAACCCTGGGGCTGATGACTATCTTCTCCTGGTTTTGTTACAATGGTTTGAAAGAGAAGATTTAGAAAGTGAAAAAACTCAAGGACAATTCCTACTTGAAGGCACATACAGGCTGCATTTCATAAGTAAGGCTGTTGAATTTTCCTACATATTTTTTTAAATGTGACAACCAGAACAAGGAACAAAGTAAGGTTTTTCTTCATAGAAAATTCAGCATATGAAAGAGGAATTAAAGAAAGATGTGTACATGAAAGATACTGTGAAGATCCCACTGTAATCTCCTGAAGGAAGAAGGGGCTGTCAGTCACTTTAAGTTAATCTTACAGCATCTTTACTACACAATTCACATCAACTTTCAGAAACAAACTCCATTACAAGTCACACAATGCCACCAATGTCATCTACATCCACAAAATATTTATGCCTTAAAGGCAAAAATTGTGCCTTGTTTGATTGCAGAAGTGTAATCATCCCCATCATGGAAGTTTGTGGAAAAAAACAGAACTGGATTTGCCAGGGAAAAAGAGGAGTCTTCTGCCTGCTACACAGACCAAAGGCAGACCTTCATCAGTACCCCCAGCAGGAAAACATCCTCAGTCACCAAAGAATGGACAGAAGGAGAACAGCAACAGCACTTCAATCTACTGCCTCTCAGTGCCAAGGTGCTAAATCAAGGATGCTTCAACAAGATGGGGACCTCTGAGGGGGTGGGCAGGGAAAGTGGAATAAAAAGAGTTTGTAATATCTGAGGAAAAGTTTCAAAACAAATTTTAGATGAAATGGGTATCATTTATAAATACAAAAGCATAAATAAAGCCAGAAAAAAAGGTCTCTTGCAATTGTCTATTAATTCAGACCATTTTGGTTTACTTGTCCTCTGTTGGGTTAACCAGCAGAAAGGTTAACGAAAGGTTTTGGAATTGGTATTTTCAGCTGGAGAGAAAAAGCCCTCAATTTCGCAAATAGAAAGTAAAACCATCAAGGAAAGTAAATGGGCACAGAGAAACCAACAGAGGCCACCTAGGAAGCATCTGTAAATCCTCAATATAATCACATATTCTTCCCTTAATCAAGCTCATCTCTGCCAGCCTTCCATTCTTACATTTTTTATGAAGCCTTTCCTTGCTGCAAGAGAATTCCTCACTTATAAGGTAATGGGGGAAGGACTGGGGGAAAAAAAAGGGAAAAGTGCTGGAAATGAAAGGGACCAGAAGTGCTAGAACTAGCATGAACAAAACCACTTGAAAAGAACAGCAGGCTTGGGCTGCAGTTATCACTGCTTCAAAGCAGACACTGTAGAGAAGAGATGATGTTTCAAGAGCTGCTCCAAATGGGTTGGCCCTTGGTTGGCCGTACAGCAACTGGCAAGTGTCATCTTGCTGGCCAGGACAAAGGGGAGAAACTTCAGGAAGCAGCAGCTCTGTGCAAGCTTCTTCACTGAAAAAAAAATATATTCAGAAAGAGTTGAGCACACACTTTTTGCAATGTGACAAAAACATTCAGCAGCTGAAACAATACACAGTGGAAAGAAGAATAGTGAGTCACAAAAAACCAAAAAAAAGCCATGAGCCGCCCTCTTTTGTTAAAATTGACAAAAAGCTAGTTTTGCTGCAGTTACATACCGATTTTCAACACAACTGTTTTTATTGGACTCCCGTCCACTGCAGATCACTCAAAACTCATTGACCTTCTTTAAAATCCTTAATGACTTCATTAGATCCTCTTGGTGCTGCAGTCAAATTCAGAAGTTTATTTGTAACAATGAGTATGTCGCTTAGTTAGAAAAGCACAGCTCTTACAGAAAAGAACAGGACATATCACTGGAGTAAGGGAAGACAGAAAATAACCCTCCAATTCTTACTATGATTTCACTTGGAAAACTCTTCAAGCTGAATGCTACTTGTGCCATCTTAGTTTTCTTGCTTGTGCATAAATAGGGGAAAAAACCAAAAAACAATCACAAACAAGCTCAGCACAACCTTCCCTTCACACACACTGACAGTGTTTGTGGCTTTTGTTCCTACTGTTCTGTCAGGCAGGCTGTTCTTTGTGTTTACACAGAATTTACAAAGGGCCCATTTGTAGATAACATCAGACTGACACAGCTGTCAGATCATCTGACAGGACAAAGTAAGATCTTTCCTTGTATCCAACTGCACTAACAAAAGTGGTGTGGTATAAGGCAACTTTGATCTTGTTTTCCATTCCATTTATCTTGGGTAGTTCATAATCCCTATGGGCTTCTGAAGCTCCTTTAATGAAAGCAGGAACTCAGCACACAACAAAGGAAAACCTGCACAACACAGCTGAGACTTGAGTGAACACGGAGGGAACCCTGTCACAGAACACCCGCTGCCTTTTTCAAATATTTTCAGTAAAAAGCTCAAGTTTTACGGCCAGGAATTTAGATTGTTTTTTATGTCTACGTTTTCCAAATAAATGCTCCTTGAAAGCTGGCTTGTGAACATAATTGTGCACAACTGCAAATGGTTCCAGGGGGTCAGTTACCACAGAAGAATTGGGCTTATCCTGTGCCTGCACTTTATCAGGTTTGAAATACTTAAATGGAGAACCAGCTCCCAAGACACAGAGCTGCCTGTCTCACATCATATCCAAAATGCTGGCAATTTCTCCACACCACAGGTTCAGTTGAATACAACGTTGCAAAGATTCAATAACCAAGTTAAGCAAACTGAAAGCCACACAGGAAAGCTCAGTGTCTTCAGAGAACAGATACCAATAGATACCATTAATTGTATTAGTGTTTTGCAGACAGCACAACTTTGCAGGATTTTTAAGACTTACATGCAAAGGATTCTTTGTTCTCCCAGAAGGGCTGGAAAGTAAAGTTAAGGAAACTTTGATGACCAAAACACAAATGAATCATACAAACCCATGCTCATAAAACACCAGCAAATACAAGTTTGTTCCCATTTCATCATGATTCTGGTCATTAAACCAACAGGAGTTTAGATTTTAATAAAAAGCCGTGCTTTGCACAGCTGCTGCCTCTGCAGTATGGACCACAGAGGCATTGATACAAAAACTGAATTGCACAGCTCTCACAGAAGCCTGTGGCAAACATCTCCCAGCTTCTGGGTGCCTGTGGTGACATTCTTGCAATGCTTTTTTCCAAAGAACTGGAAAACTCAGGAGTGGGAACTTCAGCTGCAGCTCTGCTGCACAGGTGATCTCATCTAGACCTTCAGAGAGTTTCATGAAAGTCTGGAAACAAGTTTGCTTGCTGGAGTATTGTCTGTATTTGTAGTGCTTTAATTTCAGGTGATGGATCATTGCATCATTCAGCATTTGTCAGAAAAAATCCCTGAACTAGGCTGGACATTTGAATTGAACTTTTCTACCCCACTAATAACTTACAGGAAGCTTTGTATATTTAAAAAGAGATTCCATTTTTTAAAAGTGTAAAACTCTTACTTCACCCTCCCCAAAACAAGGTGTGTGAATGGATGGCCCTGTACCTACCTTATCCAAGATTAGTATCTGCAGAGTTTTCTGCCATGTGATTTAAGACTATGTTTCAGGATTTCAGTTAGAAGAATGTCCCCATATGAAACCAATTTTCCCCGTGTTTCAGGAAAAGCATTTCTGTGTTTTAATATAATCCAAGCACCTGAGTTTTCAAGGTCATTTACTGGCCACCTGTGGCTATTCAGAGAACATGGTAGGAAGGAGGGTTGAGAGAATTTATCTTCACTAAGTGTAATTAGAAAACAAAGGAACTTAAAAATAAAAAAACCCCACACCCTCCCCCCCAACAACAACAATAAAAAAACCACCAACAACAAAAAAATCAAATTGACCTTCAGCTTTAAGGGAACAGTTTTTCCTTGGTATGTAAAAGCTTAATTTAACTGACAGAGAAATTCAGTTCAAGGCATATTTTGTTTCCTCCATATTTTTGCATCAGCTGTTTGAAGGGAGAGATACTTAAGCTCCCTGCTGGATGAATGCTCTTTACTATAAATAAGAAGACTTCTTTGCATTATCAATCACAGTGTAAAATATCTGATATTCAAACCCACAGGGCTCACAATTCAGTATTTTAAACTACAGTCCTGCCTCAAAGACTCACAACAAGGTCTTCCACTCTGCTTTTGATGTTTTTCACAGTTCATAAAGGCTGTGGGTGACTTCTTAAACAAAAAATCCCCTCCTCTGTACCTCTGATAACTTTGCAGAGAAAACCATCTTTAATATTCTTGCCTTGCTACAGCTATCATAGAATCACAGAATATGCTGAGCTGGGAGGGAACCACAAGGATCAGTGAGTCCAACCCCCAGCCCTGCACAGGACCATCCCCAAGAGTCACACCCTGTGCCCCAGAGCATCATCCAAATGCTCCTGGAGCTCTGGCAGCCTTGGGGCTGTGCCCACTGCCCTGGGGAGCCTGCTCAGTGCCCACCACCCTCTGGGGGAAGAGCCTTTTGCTGAGATCAAACCTAACCCTGCCCTGGCACAACTCCAGCCATTCTCTGGGTGCTGTCCCTGGTCCCTTCAAGGGAAGTTGTACCTGCAATGAGGTCTCCCCTCAGTCTCCTCTTCTGCAGCTGAACACACCAAGTGTCCTCAGCGTCCTCACACACTTCCCCTCAAGGTCTTTCACCAGCTTTGTTGCCTCCTCCCTAAGGAACTTTGTATTTTTCTTATATTATGGTGCCCCAAAGTGCCTCAATGTTGCAGGTGAGGCCACCCCAGTGCAGAGCAGGGTGGGACAATTCCTTCCCTCGCCCAGCTGGTGATGCTGGGCCTGATGCCCCCCATCTGTTTATGCATCCCTAGTTACATGAGTACCACTCATTCTTCTTTGAAATAATTCTTACTGCTTAATGAGGAAACAGCCCAGCTCCATACAGGATGAGCGAAGAGGGGGTTCAACTTAGACTTGCTACCACAAGTTTACTGAGTGTGACAATTCTCTAAGCATTACAAAGTTACATCTCATATGTCACCATGGATAGTTTTAGGTGGGAAGCTTTTAAATTCTCTTCTTTTTATTGTACCTTGCTGAGAATTATGTTGTGGCAATAAATGCATCCTAAAAATAGAGGATCAGATGAATCCACTGGTATTCCAGAGAGCACCATACCTCCAGTGGCACTGCATTGCTGTATGAAAACCCTTCTGCACCCTGTGCCGATGAAAAACTGAAATTGAGCACAGCATTAGCCAAGGAACAGCAATGCTGCAGAATTACTTCTTCCTAGGAAAGCATTCACAAATATGGATGTGTCTCCCAAGTCTGCAACTAACACCATGTTCTTGGCTCACAGAAGTAACCTGTCTTCCTTTCAATTACTTTTCATCTCCACATTCATGCTGTCTCCTCCACTTCACTCTGAAGGCCCTGTGCAACACAAGCTTTCTCAACCCATATGGCTGAAGAGTTTAATTTTACTTAACAGCATAGTTTTTACATTTCAATTTCTTGTTTTTTCTCCTCATCTTCTCTCCTTATTAATCCTCTTCCTTTTCAGAGGCGGAGGGGATGGGCAGGGGTGTGGCAGAGAAGAAAAACCAAGAAAATTTCCAGTTTCATGCTCTCTAATTATGTGAAAATGCAAAAGCCACATTAAAATCCCATATCTTTGGGATAGATATGAGACAAAACAAATCTGGAGAAACAGCCCTAGTAAGGTTAGCCTTCTGTCTGTATATTACTTCACCTAATGCTGTAAACAGCCAGATCAGATTTATAAAGGATGTGAATAAAAGCCTTGGGCAACACTGCGGGTTTTATTAACACAACTGAAATCGGAATGATGGTCAGACCCAGGTGGAAAGCTGACCGTCTGAAGCTCCTTTGCTTTATCAATTCTAACCTCTGCTACAGCTAAAAATCATTTCCTGTTTGGCCTCTTAATTTCTTTCACCACTTTTATGTATTATTTATCCCTGTAAATGTATTATTTAGCTCTGTGGTTCCATTATTCAGCCTGCAGTGACCATACAAAGAGCTACCCCATGCTGCATTCATGCTGCAGTGACTTTCTCACACAGACACAGACACACAGACACACACACACACACAGAGGTGAACTCCAGTAACTGCACTGCAGACCAATATAGCAGCAATGGTTTGGGTGCTGCAGGGTATTCATGTGGCTGTAGAACACGTAGAAATCTGCTACTCCTGTGGCAAACACCATAATATTAATATAGCTGACAGAAAAAAGCTAGGAAACAAAGAATGAGGAAGAACAAGAAACATTACAGATGAGTTCCAATATTTGATACAGCAGGAACACTCCATATCTCAACAGAATGCTCAGGAAGTAAGAGATTTGCTGAAGATATAAGTAGTGGAGATGGAAATAGAAACTACCTTGATCCTTTAAATAAAGGAGGGCTGGAACTACATCCCTTTGATGCTTATTTTTAATATTGTATAAATCCTTGACCTAAAAGGATTTATTTACTTACAAGATGATGCCTAGCTGGATGGGAGGGTTTCCTGGCTGAGATTCTATCAAAGAAGAGAATTATATGGACTGCTACAAAACATAGGATGGATGAATGTTCGTAATATAACCATTTTTCTCCTCTTTGTAGAGTTGCATTAAACTGAAAGAGCTGCCACAATTATTTCTTCACTAAACATCAGAAGCACTTGCTTTATTATTGCATAGTTTTGCATGTTGTCAGCATTTTGACTGGCAACTTCTTTGTAATTTAATGCTGTCACTGTGTAAACAAGACATACAGATTAATTTTATGTACAGCATCCATCTTCCCTCATTAGACACTGCAGCTGTTTCTGTAGTATGGCATCACTCCCTAACTTGCAAAAATAAAATATTTAATATCTTTATTTCTTTGTTTACATCACAACAATTACAGACAAAACATCTCAATAAATCCCTTTCTTTTGCCAATACACAGAGACAACAAGCAAACACTGGGGGTTTGCCCTGATGCCCTTACTCTGAAGGTAACACCCAGCAAATGTAGAATTCCCATAAAAGTCTTGCTAAAGGCTTAGAGGAAATAAAGACAAGACCCATCCTCTCTTTTCCTCTCCAGTTGGAAAGGACTACTATTTCCAGAGCTGCTTCTAGACACCCTTGCACCCCAGTGCCTGTGACATGCATCTCAAAAGGCTGGGGTGGAACAGAGAAGTTCCCTGCAGGGATATGTAAACACAGAACCTGGAGAACAGCATCCTGCATGTACCTGGTAGCCTGGCACAGTCCTAGGCACACGCTGCTTTCCAAGCCTGTGGTTGAAAAGAGCCTTAAAGGAAAATCCCACTTTGTAGGGTAAACCTGTGACAACTAAGTACCCTGTATTTTTAAAAATTCTTACTGCTTTTGTTCTGGGGTATCCTGATCAAACATACACAAGTGGTCACTGCAGAACTGCTGCTGACTCAAGAGTTTACCTGCAGGACCCAAAAGCAGCAAGCAAGTAGTAACAAAAAGAACAAGAACTAACAGTGTGCCTGGGGAATGCAGATGGCATTGGAGCAAGCATATTGCCCAGCGCCGGCAATTCCAAAGTGCTGTACATGTGCTGTTCTCGTGTTGCTGCAATTACTGTAGAGATAATAATATATATAATGGCCAATCTTTGCGAACGAAGATTTGGGAAGGGCTCACCCCACGTGGGTGCGCCCTTCGAGCCTGTGCAGTGGATTTTTAGGTGAGGCTCAGCGTGCGCAGAACTGGCCCCACCGTTTCAGTCCTGAGGTTCATTTGCCACGGCCGAGCAAGCTTGGACAGTGACAGTGAAGTCCTTGGGACTATCTACAGCACCCGGTACTAACCGGGGCTGACCCTGCTTGGCATCTGAGATCTGATGGGGTCGGATGGCAGGGAGGCATTGAACTGCCGGGGACGGTCCGTACACTGAGACTCGAACTTGCGACCTTTGGATTCGGAGACCGGAGTGCTCTCCACTACGCCACGGGACCACCCCACTGTAGAGATACAGTACAAGAAATTAAACATGATTTAGCTGCCTCGTTTCAGTAACAGTATACCAACTTCCTTTCAGAAACAGAAGATACAGAAATAAGTCTTACATATGACAGCCCATTATGTCAGATTCACAGTAAGACCAACGTACTTTACGTCGAGACATGCAATAACCTACTGTCAACTTTTGTAACTCAGAGCGAAAAAGGAGAAGACAAAGAGTACTACGCTCAACTTGGAAAGACAGGATAATGGAACAATAAAAAAGAAATTATTGTGCCATAACTTCGACCTCTACAGAGTTGTGTAGCCATTTACAAGCATTAAAGGGAGACAAAAATAATGAGAATGTGATTGTGGGGGAGCAATAGTGCCCATAAAAAAAATCACCACACTGCATTTACAAAAAGTGTATTTACAGCCATAAAACATCATTGCTACTACACAAAAGCACTGTATAGTTTTATTCAGAAGATCAGATGAGAAAATACGTAATCATTTGCTATTGGAAGCTGAGGAAGAACTCCTCCTGAGATGGAGCAGACACACATCATCTACTTGCTCCATCCCAGCTATGGTTTAGACGGAAATGACAGAAACTGTTTGGAAAAGTTCTTCTGGGACTGCAAAACAGCCTATGCAGCTTGTGGAAGTCCCTGATGCATACCTGGGGTGGCCCCAGAAAGGAAATGGATGAAAGGTACCAGGAAAGACCCATAGTGAATAGGGGGCCAAAGGACAAGAGGAAGCCCACAGGGCACTTTATACAGTAAAGAGTGATGTTTTATCAAATTCCAAACAACAATCTACTGTATTTTTATGGTCTGCCCTTTGAAAAACTCCAAAAGCTATAAAACTTAGCCTAAGGCCTTTGTGAAGAGCTGGCTGATGCTCACAACTTATGCAAATCCCCGCTGAAGGCACAAGTGGGACTGCCTGTCAGGGTACCTCCATTTTCCTCTAGTTAGGAGGAGCATTTGCAACAGCCTGGCTTCTAACCTGGTTGCCTCAGGAAAAAACTAAACTTAGATGGGACAAATATTGTTTGAAAGGAATTGAACTATGTATTGGGTCTGGCTGAGCTGGAGTTTGTTTTCTCACAGCAGTCTTCCCAGTGCTGTGCTTTGCATTGGGAGCTGGAAAGGTGTTGACAACACACCAGGGTTTTGGCTCCTGCTGAGCAGGTCTCTCAACATTCCACCACCACTCCCCATCAAGGGGATGGGGGAAGGGAAGATCCTGAGAGGGGGCAAAACCAGGCAAGCTGACCCAAACTAACCAAAGGGATACTCCATACCATATGATGTCAGCTGAGATATAAAAGGTAAGGAAAGCAGGAGGAAGGGGGTGCATTTGTGATTCACAATGTTTGCGTTCTGGAGCAACCACTCCATATGCTGAATTTCTGCTTCCTCGGAAGCGGCTGGACTTTGCTGCTGAAGGAAAGAAGAGAATAAATCTTGTTATTTTCCTCCTCACCTGTGCACGTGCACACTGTGGTTTTTGCTTTAGTGTACTACCTTATCTCCATCTACTAGTTTGCCATCTTATTTTCTCCCCTCTGTCCAGCTGGGAAGGGCAGTGATAGAGCGACTTGGTGAGCACCTGGAATCCAGCCAAGGTCAAGCCACCACAAACTAAAATTTCAGCCACGGAGGAAAACGTGTTGGTTTATGTCTTAAAGGCCTGAACTTCATGAAATAGTAAGCACAGAAAGACTTGGACATAGCTGGCTTGGGTGCAGAGAAGAGTACAGTACACACGCGATTTTTATAAATAATTAAATTTATTTTGAATACAATCTTTCTTATTGCTACTATAGGAAGAAGTCAAATTACAGAAGAACTCCGTATCAGAAAGAGTTCATACATTTAGGAAAACAGAAAAATCAAACACAGATTTTTTGTCTTTATAACTTTTCCCCAAAAACTTTAGGGAAGAGCCATTCAAATAAAATTTATTTGAAAATTCTTTGATTCATTCAGCTTTACTGACAATCTAATCCAGTATATTCAATAACATTTATGCTAAAGGAAAATCATATAAATAAAGTGACAATTATGTTTACTTGTTAAATTTTATTAGTTTGATAATAGAAGTGCTTCTAATAGTCTGTTTTCCATTTTTGGCCTGTCTCTATTGCTTCATTATGTGATTTTATGGTTTCCATTAATGAATCAAAATAAAAGTTAAGCAATATCATAAATGTAGCAAGAACCATCTGCTTTGCCTTAATTACTAAAAACCTTTAGTGCATCTGTGTAAGCTTCTTGTGAATACCAATATTCTCATTTCACTGTGACGGAAAACTACTAAGGAAAAACAGGTCAGAAAAGGCAAATCTGTCCAACAATACCATGGATCTAATCCAACTGCCTTTTACCTCATGATAAAAGTTGCAATAAACCAAGAAACTCTACTAAATATGTGGATTAGTGCTTCAATGAAACAAAACCCCACATATTTTACATACTGTTACATTCAAATTAATTTCATTACATCTTCTTCAATTAGAAGTTGAGGTTAGTGACTACATATCTACATCTATGTGAATCTATCTAACTATATTTGTGACCCAGTCAAGCTGAATACAAAACTTATTACTCATCAAACACATCTAAATTCAGATATTTTGCAAACAGTGAATTTTCCCTCTAGATGTCTGTCATTATCATCATCATTCATGAGCATTTAGCTGCATTTGTATAAAATTGATTTTCCCAACCAGTAGCCATTTGTATAAAATTGATTTTCCCTGCCAGTAGCCAGCAAAAATGAGTGAGATAAAAGGATATTTTTAATCTTTACTATTTATTAAGCAAATGAACTAAAGCAAAAATTTTTAGCATACAAACCTCAGAATTTAAAAAGCGATTTTTCCCAAGGAGAGAAGTCTTTACAAGCGCACAAAGTAAACAAGTGTCGTAGTTCAGCAGGTGGGACCAGTTTATCCCTGTGTGGGTGTGACCAAAGCTGGGCATTCTAAACCCTCTGGGCCATTGCCCAGCAACTGGCAACAATGGACCACTGGCAGCAGCTGCCCAGGGCACAGCTGAGCCCTCACCCTGGGAGCTGGCTGGGAAAGAAGCCTGGCAGAGGAGCTGGGAGAACTCCCCTCCAGGGACTCCTTGGCACCTCCACACCCACCTGAGGGCTCAGCTCTGCTCAGGGGCCAGCAACCATTCCAAAATCCCCCCTGACTCACAGAGTCAGATCACCCATTGTGCAACTCCCTGCCCTGGGGGAGGTACTGGGCATTCCCACCTGGACCTGAGGGGAGAGAATCTTGGGGTCTGAAGACCTCTGTGACCACTCATCAGATCCAGAGGAGGACCAGAACCTTGACAAGACTGCGGCCACCACTCTCGACCAGACTGTGACATCATCTGCACCAACAGGTTTTTCCCTTCCTTTTATTTTAGACTCAGGGGAATCACGTGGGGCTCAGCACAGGGGCCAACAAACCCCACTGTGTTTGTGCCCCAGGGTGCTGAGTTATGCCACGGGGTTTTGTGGGTTAAAACCAATTTCTCTTTGTGTCATTGAATTTATTGTAATACTTCTATTAAATTGTAACTCTGACTTATAATCTCTCTTGAGCTGGGTTAATTTCTCCTGCTGGTTTATCTTTAAACCAGCACAACAGGAAAAAAAATCCTAGCTGCAACATTGTATTTCACGCATTCAGAAACTATTTTTAGGCATTTTGGAAGACAGAGATCATACATGCACAGACATCACCTAATGCAGCAGACAGGCAGATTTAAACCACTCAGGTCACCACTCAGTCAGTACCTTTCAGACACCACAACAGTTGGTATCAGTTTCAAGGAAATGGATATGCCTTGAACAATGAAAGGCATGTAAATGAAATAATACATGGGAGAAGATCAGATATTAGAGAATAAGAAAAGATGGCAACATAAAAAAATAAACTGAACATGGGAAATGTCTAGATTATCCATACTGCCAAGAGTATGGACATGAGAGTGAGCACAACTGTATCCTTATCTAGATGGCAAAACAGGCAGCAAGAGCCAATCTATGCAAAATGTGTACTTTCATGATTGTCTTGGTTTGAGGAGAAAAACCAAAAATGTTTACCCACAAGTGGGGGAGGGGGCCTCCTCCACAATAATCACGCCACTCTTTATCAAATTTAGAAGAAGGAACTTTAACACAAGAAGGATAACTGTTCTTAACTGATATATATGTGTGTGTAGATATAGATATAACTGTAAACAGACCAGGACAAACTGATTCCCCAACACAAGAAAAAAAACCCTGAAACACAACAACCCCAAAACCAGCAGGTTTCCCCCTGGAGANCCGCCTCCCAACCCCCCTTCCCCCCAGCCGTGTGTAGTCCCCAAAACCAAAAGAGACAACCTGCCCCCACCCAAGAAATCAGCAGTTAACGACTCTTTTTGGTAACTCCTGGCATGGGCAGTTAGTGGCAGGGGAGAGAATTTACATAAGAATTCCAAACTGCAACAATGATCCAAAATATCCATAATACTTTCAATACAAAAAACTTAGCCCCATACATCCTCCATATCCTTTAAATAAGATTCTTCCCATAATTATCTACTAATTACAACAGTCTGCATAGAATGACCAGCCCTGAACCGGAAACATATTGAAAGGGCAATAAAGGGAAGAAAAAATGAAGAAATAAACAAATAAAAACTTTGAAGAAAAGAAGTAACTGGCAGAGAGGAAATACTGTAAAATGTTTATGCCATATTTATTTTAGCTAGTTTAGAGCTATATCTTGAAATACTTTCAAACAAAGGCAAGAAAGGTTAGATTGCCATTTGAAAGGAAGCCCACAAACTGACAGACCCTCAACTCCTCTGTTCAAAAAATATTTTGACATCACCTTTGCAGATGAATAGAAGAGAGCAAATTTGGAACTGTTTACAGTAGAAACAGCAACAGAGTCAAAACTAGACAAGGACGCAAAAGGATTTTTTGTCTGAATGGATAAATAGACTTGTACCTCAGGGAAGTCAATAAGATTCAGAAACAGCTGAAACATGCAAAATAATTGCGTGATGATATTCATGGAATAAAGAAGAGGAAGAGGAGGAGACTCAGCATCAATTTTAACCACATGACATTCAACATAATAAGATAAAGTTTCGAAGATGCAAGGTACCTTCTCAAGGTAATGACAAAGCAGTAGTTTATGCAGATAAAACTTCCTAGGAGCAGGACAAAGCAGCAGATGGCCAAAATACCACCTTGAAAAACACTGACAGAATGAGAAGAGTAGAATTGTCTACTTTCACAAGATTAATTATTTCAAACTACATATAATGAGATCCTGCAGGTCATGCCCAACTTCCAATTGGACAGCAAAGGATAGTTCAGAAGTCAACAATAATTGCGTGGAAGCCATAAAGAGAGAGCACTGTGGACAGGCCCCAAATTGTACATCTTCCCAAAATCTTGGTGTTTGAAATCTAGAGCTGTTTGAGACTTCTGAAGAGGCTTCTGAGTTGACTGAACTGAATAGACAGTCAATTAAAGGTAGAAAAACATACCTGTTACTAAGAGGCTTTCAGAACACAAAAGTTCTGCCCATATTTTTCCATTCTATCTCCCTTTGGTAAGGTCTTTTACTTCTATACTAGTTTTATTAATGTGGGTTCCCCCCACCCCTGCATAGGGCAAGACTATTTAAATGCATTGAAGTGTGTTAGCATGAGGCAATAATGACTCCTTCCTGCATTATAATTTAGAAAGGTGCGCTTAAATTAGCTATAACATCTGCTGTCAAAAACTCTACCCAGTCAGGAATATCTACAATAGAAATCTGATTTGCAAGTTTCTGACAAAACCGCCCTACTGAGTGCTCGTGGCATCACTGTTCCAGGACCTAAGGAGGAGTCAGGAGCCAAAAGCCTCAGTGTTTTGCTCCTTTGTTTCACAGTCTCTTTTTCTTCCCAACTGGCCAAGAATTTCTCTGCTCTCTCATGCCTCCACAGGGAAACTGTTCACTATGAGCTCAGAAAGCTGATCAAAAAAAAGGTGTACTGAGAAGCAGACATTACCAACACATGGGAAGGGTTCTCAGAGGTGCATCTGCTGAGCATCTCTCCAGCCAGATGCATCTGCAGGGAATTAGTCCAGCATTTTGTACGAACTATTGAAAGTAACCTGCCCTGTTTTAAACCATCTGGAGAATGGACTCAGTGAACACAGAGAGCAAACTGAGGCCTTGTTTCCAGAGGAAAGGGGTGGAATAAAAACCAACTCTAACTAAAGCAGGACAGATGAAAGAAGGATAAAGTTGTTTCAACACATCTTTTCCCCCTAAGCAGCCCCTTAGGATTCTCAGAAGCTACTTTGAAGGCCCAAAGCTATGCCATGAAGCTGTCAGACTTCTGGCTTTTTTCCTTCTTGTGAAGTGTCCATTCCCTGCCAAGAGCTACTCCACCAAGAGGACTGTACTGAAAAGCTCCAGCCTAGGTCCACATAGCTCAGCCACATTTTCTGACCTTGCAGAGCCAGCCCTACTGAGTTCCACAAGGCTGATTGCTAAATCAAATTGAATTGCTTCCAAGTATTGCCCATCAGACAGCCAGATGGTTTAGACTTAGACAGACTGAAAGCAAGTTACAAGAACTCCAGTAGAGAATATGGAGGGAAGATAGGAGTTATTTTTGCAGAAATCTTACAGAAATATTTTCTTTCTGTAGGTCATTGCTGTGACATAAAACTAAGACATTACCAGTAATGGCAAATGAGAAAAAACAACTAAAAAAAAAAAAGATAAAAAAGTACTTTCGAAAAGGAAGAAATGTGAAAATAGTAAAACGAAGAAGCTTGGCCTGAGGCCTTCCACAGCACAGCAATAGAAAAAGGCTGCACAATCATCATTTCATTGCTACCAAACTCAGCAGTCCTACACAAACCTGTTTGTTCCTAATTCTGGTATTGGCAGAAGACCTCCCAGCATTATATTGTTGATTTTTAACCCACTGCTCAAAGTTCAATGATGTACAAAGGTTATTTCTGGACTACCAAGTTTAATTGTCTCAATAGCACTTAGATCACTAAGAGATCTCATTTCCTTAATAAAAAGAGTGAGATTTCTTTGATAATAGTATAAGTCATAATTTGGGAAGCTGATCAGTATTACTTGGGCGTGACCTGGCATACTTATTGCAGTGGAAAAAAAGGAAAACAAACAGATGAAAAGGAACAACTGCTCCCAGAACTATTAAAGACTATTAAGAACAAAGCCTGAAAGGTAGGTGCTTGGAAGAGAGGGAGTTAATGAATTCTCTTCTGGCTGCAAGAGATAAAAAAAGGCAGCTGCAGGAATAGAACAAGCACACTGGACTCTCAGCTTGGAGAATTACAGGCTAATAGCATGACTACAGCTAGCCAGAGGGTACTATAAAAATTAGCAACCTAACACTACAAAATTAGTTTTTAATTGAGTCTGCAGTCTTTTTAATATCCTGTAGCTGTGGGGAAAGAAAAAAAAAACAAACCAAAAAAACCACCACCACTTTTCTTGACTGGGTTTTCCTTTAGAGAATTCTGGTACTGCAAGATGCACAATGGGATTCTGTGGTGTGCTAGACCCTCCATGCCTCGTTTACCTCAGGGATCCTCATGGGTACAAGCAGCATTGTATTTATCCAGGATTTCCTCCTGATGAAGCAAAGGTGGAAGCACAGCAGTGACTATTGGAACAGAGCTGTTGCTCCTACCTAGGTCATCAGGTAAGAGGAAAACCTGTTGAAAGAATACCAAACTCCATGTTCAGTCTTTGGAAGAGCAGGCTCTGGGATGACCTAACTGCAGCCTCCCACTACCTGAAGGGCTACAAGAAAGATGGAAACCAACCATTTACAAAGGCATGGAATGACACAACAAAAGGGAAAGACCTCAAAATGAGAGTAGGTTTACATTGTATATGCAGAAGAAATTCTCACCTGTGAGGGTGAGGAGGCCCTGGCACAGGTTGGACAGAGAAGTTGTGGCTGCTCCATCCCTGAAAATGTCCAAGGCCAAGTTGGATAGGGCTTGGAACAACCTGGGATCATGGAAGGTGTCCCTGCCCATGGCAGGGGGGTGAAAGGAGATGATCTTTAAGGTCCCTTTAATACAAACCATTCTATGATTCTAAGTTTTCCTGTAATAAATTCCCCCAAGAATTGCCTAATGTGATATTTGATCCATGGTCTTCAACAGTTATTTCAGCCCCAGTGGAAACCCAACTATTAAAGTTTGGCTTCAAGTGGCAGAGGACCTTGAAACCATATCCTATGGAAAAAATATTTCCCTCTGAAAATATATACATGCAACAGAATCATTAGTGTTGACTTCAGATCTACAGATGAAGATCAACAGATTTCATACAGTGAACATTTATTCACTAACATTAAGATGGGACATACTCACACTTTGTTGAAACACAATGAATGTTTATGACCTAAGTCACCCCTGTCCTTCCCTTAGGAAGAAGAAAGTCACTTTATTGGGACCTACCTTGATTGCTTTTTCAGTGAAAATCTCCTGCACTTCCACCACTTAATTCTTTCTGCTTATTTACATTTGTATCACTGAAGTATAATGGAAAATGCTTATTAAATCATAGTTAGGGGACACAACAACAGGAACTATGTCCCTATTCACAAAAAGGATAGAATCTTTTTCACAAGTGAAACCATCCAGTGCTTTTCAGGAATGAATTTTAGCTTAGCTTTTTATCATTTGCTGCTTTGCAACTTGGCATTTCTTTAACTTCTAGGTTTTCCCTCTTTTTCTCTCACACCAAATAGTTGTATCTGCACTTTGTTTCCTCAACATTGCCAGCGTATACACAGAAATCACTCCAGCAGCTTCAAGAACCATTCATTTTACTCAAGAAAGATCATATAAGAGCATCTCTAATAAAAGGTGTAGTGTGATCAAGCATTACATGTGGCTCTAAGAATTCTTGGATGCCTGCTGTAACTTTTTCAAAAGCCCAGATTCTCTGGGGAACACTGGACTTTTGTTCCTGGCTACCAGTGTCCAGAACACCACCTTCATCTCTGCCTGGAAGCCTCTGCTGCTGCTGCTACATAAATAAGATTCCTTTCCTCCTGGCATGCTAGAGAATTCTCCAGCAAGATTAAAAGGCTCAGCAATGACCCTCCTGGAAGCCAGTACTGGCTTTGAACCAGTAGAAAATCTAAAGTCACTTCAGTACTTCTTGTTATCACACCATAGGCCAAAGGCAATTTTCCTGCATTGTATTGTTTTCAAAAAACATAGGAAGTCTTGTTTCAAATACTGTTTCTCCTCCTCTCATAGAAAGTATTTAGAACCTGTAGTTTTAGCATACAATAAAAGTAAGATTGTGTTTGTTTCTAGGCCTACAGCAGCAACACCTTCAGAGATAGCCACTACCATCAGCACCTCCAAGAAACAGAGCTCCCTTTAGATAATTATGCAGGCTGATCACTAAATGATATGAGAAGACAAACAGTCCTAGAAAGGATATAACCTATGGAAACCTGGGGACAGGTGCTGCTAAATATCTCAGAAGCCATTATACCAGCTGGCCATTCTCTCAGACTCTTCTATACAAACCCTTCTAAGGCATTCAAAGCAGCTTCCACACGTTGTTGTATCAGCAACTGAGAAGTAACCTGTGCAATGTCCCTTCCTAACTCAACCTCTGTTCTGCACACTCTGCTTACTCCTTGTAGCTCTTGTGCTGAGAGATACACCATGGCCTATGCAAGCACATTTATTACTGAGCCAGGGAATAAACTTGGCTGTATCTGTTAAGTCCTGCATACATTTTATACTTCATAAGTAATTTCTCTACTTCTCCTTTGCCTTCTGGTACATGATTCCTAACCACAGCCTCATTATACCTTTTTAATTAGGTACCTTAACTTTTCATAAAGACTTCGATGGGAGTCCAGCATCCTAAAATTAGTTTGTAACAAATCAGAACTATCATTCACTAGGTAGTAAGAAACCAATTCTCTGTGGCCCTGGAGGCACAGGTATCTGCAACAATGACAGAGAATCTGCTCACACAAAAGATGATGGGGGGGAAGGGGGCGAGAAGTGAAGTCAAATCACCTGCAGATCCCAGAGATCTCACAGCTCTTTTCCATCGAGCAAAGACAGCTGCTCCCATTCTCTGCATGCTTTCCATCCTAATAAATAACCCTAAAAAAAGCAAAGCCATGGCTGGTGGAAACACAACAAATCTGTTCCTTGAAGGATACCGAAATGCTGAAGCATGAAATCTAAACTCCACTTTTTAAGAACAGTCATGAATGAAAAAAAGTGTGCTGATTGCAAACTAGCCACTAGCCAGTACGAGACGCAAATTCAAATGATTGCTCCAAATCACATGCCCGACTTTCAGTCTCCCACATCTTAGGTACATGTGATAATACATTTTTTTACAAAAACTTTCTGATAGTTCTGTCCAGCAAACTACTTAGGACAGGATACAAATTTCTCTACATGCAAACTCTCTTGCTTTTCATTTGGAAGACAGTATTCCCAGGATACATGTTGAGAAGGAAATACTGTTGCACAGACACATCTTCTAAGGAAAGGGGAAAAAATTAAGTAGAGTTTGTAGGTATTGCTGGAGGAAATGGATTAGCAGAGCAAAGAATAAGGTTTCAAATATGTAGTCTCTCTGGACCTTTAACTTCAAACTGAAGCCAACACAAACCAATCTTTCATCTCAAAAGTGAAGAAAATGCATCTCCTGCTGTTTGTCAATGTGGAATTTCCACCAAGACCATAAACAGTTAAGCCTGTTCCATTCCCTGTGGGCATTATAGGAGTTTAGTCCTGTGTCTACACTCAGCTCATTTTCTGCCTCTCCTGAAAAGTCGTGCCAGCACAGAAAACACAAGGGATTTGTGCACAAGTAAAGGGATATTTTCCCCATCCCATAGGATCCCTGTCAGACTGTCAGGCTGAGAAGCCTGCTGTGTTACCACCAATGACATGTGAAAAGAGAAGCATTTGTCATCAGTAATATTCACCTGATACCCTCTAGAACTACCACTGAATTCACTTAAAACAGAATGAAGAACATTAAACTCTGCCACACTCCTGCTTCATTATTCAGTACACTACTAAGCATTCTAAACCAGGAGAAGTTTCTAGATTGATTTAAGATACAGCCACAACTAGTAATCAAGTTATTAGAGTGTAAAACATGGGAGAATGACAGCAATGCCTGCACTGAGAGGAAGAATAATTACAACCTCAAGGCCGAGCTTAGGTGAAAAGTGCTGTTTTAAGTTCATCCACACAAACATGTTACCAGCCTTGAGGCACAGAGTTGCTTAACTCTCAATACTTACCTCAAAAGCCTGTATTTCTCATCGAGGTGAAAGCATTCTCAATTACCATCAGGTGCCTTTCATTACACACAAATACTATGTTAATCTTCCAAAAAAAATTATCTAGAATTCCCTTGATGATTAAGTAGTCCTAAGAGCTCTTAAATCCAGGAGAAATAAGTAGTGTTGTAGAACAGCCAAACTCAAAATTCTACAGTAGCCAAATACACTTTCTTTATTTGTATGTCTTCTAAAATAAAAAAATCCACAATTACAGTTCTGTTCTCAGGAGGTGCACGTTTAAAAGGAAAATACCTGTGAACAGACAAAACCAAATGTTTTGAGTTACCTCCTTGATTTTTTACCCCTAGTCTTTCCCTCTACTCCAAAGTTGAAAACCCTTATGGATTAGTAATTTGCTATTAATCATAGATAAGAGCAAAGGATTTTATCTGATGAGCAGGGAATAAAAGCTATGTTTGATTTTCCCTAAAAGCCAACTGGATGCTTTGGAATAATCTTAGAATGACCATGTACTACAGAGAAGCTGAATTTCAGAGCAGTAAAATTAAGACATCAACTCTGGATTATCAGATAAGAAAGTCTGATTTGAAACATATTTCTTTCAAGAAATATTCATCTGCATCTCATGATGTCTTATCAAAGTAGAAATACATTGTGAGAATCATCACACATCCCAAATCTAAGTATTTAGCTGAATGAAACAAATGCTAGAATTTACATAGTAGCTTTTCTTTACTCCCTGCAAATAAATCAAGACATGTGGCTGAGGCGTAATTGAAAACTTACTAAATATGTTATAAACTTATTATCTGGAAGAAAACCTAAAACCTGCTGGTGTGTTGAAGAAAAACTTTCAGAGGAAGAGGGATTTTTCCACCTGATGTATGACTGAGTTGCAATCATTGTTGCAACACACATTTCCACATCACACCCAATGATAATTAACAACTTCAGATTTACAAAAGTCCTCAGGAAAGGTCAGGCTCATAACTGATAGCACACAAACACTGTCATCATCTCCATGATACTTAGTTCTCATTTGTTCCAATCCTAGGCAACAGAGATGGAATTGATCCCCTACTTTTTCCACTCCACAACTCAAGGAGCATTTCAAGGGAACTTCTGGGAGGTGAAAGACAAGGAATAAGAATATTCAATCATTATGAAAAAAGTGACAAGATAAAGGAGGAGAAGGAGTATGGCAGCAGGAAGTTTGCATCTCCAACATCAGCCTGTAGGGAGGAGAACAATGCAAGAAGTCAAACTTTTATCTTTCCTGCTAAGTTGGTAGGAACCAGAAATGAATGAACTCACCAACCTGATTTGAAGACACAGTGTGTCATTTAGCACACAGAGGAGGAATGCAGACTGGAGCTTCCACAAAGTCTCATCAGCCCAGCAAATACTTGCAGGAGGTTCTAAGCAAACTGGTGTCTCAACTAAAGCTGCTCCTTCTTCAGAGAATCTATCAGATGGACACAGCTATTTCAACAGCAGTTCAAGAAGGCGGAGGGGAAAGGAGTCCTAACATGCAAGCAGAAGCATCAAGCTAAAAACATCCCTCCTGGTGTGATGACACTAGTTTAGGCAGCCACAGGCAAGCAAAACCAGAAGCAAACTGAAAATATTCAAAACCAAAGTACTATTCTCAGACAGCCTGAAAACCGTACAAGTTGGCAGCATGTACTAGTGGCAGTGTGCCCAGGCAGTGAGGGACAAGGTTATGGCCTCAGTCCCCAAGTGCTTGCCAACATCTGGCAGCAGATGCTAAGGGAACACATGCTTCCCATTATGCCAGCAGTTAGAGGATTCATTAGCTAGCATCCTGCTCCCAGAACTATCAAGCACGAACACAAAGCACTTATGATGAAGGCTGCCAAGGTAGAGGGGGCAAAGCACCTTTTCATAACAACTCTCTTTAGCTGCTGTACTTAAATGCATTTCAACTGATTACAGACTACAGCAGCACTTGAAACATCACCTCTTCTTTTTTCCCATACCCCTTACTATGTCTTTTTTACACATGTAAGGATACGAAGATTTGATAAATGCAGAACAGTTAACTTCAGAGTACCAAACGCAGCACATGGCTGTTCCTCTGACATTCTTTTGTGGCTGAATTTGTTAAGAAATTATGATGATTCAGTTGAATCAATTCTAGGATTTGAGCGTAAGAAAAAACTCATAAGAGCTAAGCAAAGGAGTCCCCCTATTGTACCTTCAGCAGGCATTATTCCCAGGAACACTGACGGAAGGTGCACTGTTCTTTGGCACAGGTATCACCATCACCTTCTGCATTGGATCAAAAAGAATAAAGAGAATCAGAATTACAGAGGCACAAAGATGCAGATGCCTAAGCACCTGACCCCCACAGTTAGACAGGCTAAAAATCTATATCCAAGAAGATGGGAAACATTTCAACTACACACAGGGGACAAGTCAAAGTTAAGAATCTCTCCAGCGTTCCAGAGACATATAGTGATCAAAGCCTTGACTTGATTCTACACCCTACAGTTTAAACGTATCTCCACAGTTGAATGAAAAGAATAAAGAAACTGTGAAGATGTATGTAAAGACTATAAAGACTGTAAAGTCTATGGTTGAGCAGTTTTCAGGCATCTGACAAGAAGATACTTGTGTATTGAGCACTGGTGTCTTTTTTCTTCCTCTTTTCAGTTATCAATCAAAGAAAAAAGAGGCAGAAAAATAACTACTATTGAACAATAACTGTACATGAAAAGCACATGAACAGGTACATGAACAGTATGAGACTGGTACTGCATAAAAGAATCTCTGCTAAAATTAGAGCTGCAGAATGGCAACATAAAATTGGTGATGAGTGGTCAAAGGAAGGAATAGAAAAGGACAGATAACCCACTCCAGCCCCTATTCAGGATGTACCTGCACCAAGATTTGGTTTGAGTGGTATTTTTAAAACTGACTGAGGATAGAGGTTGTATACTCTGCCTGGCCATCCCTGCTAGTGCTTCACTACCTCTACCTTGCATAGTTGTACTGAACAATTTACTTCCTGTGCTAAAATTTACACCTGCAACTTCACATCCACTGAGCAAAGATGAATAGCAGAGTATGTCTTTCCCGCCTGCAGCAATACCATTTGTCTGAAGACTGTTACAAACCTTTATTCAGCCACCACCAGCGGCTCAGGAAAATAACGTGCCATGGCTCCAGACTCACTTGCAGCTGTCACAGGATTCTGAGAAACTACCAAGTTACACTAGCCCAGTTTTCACACTGCTCCCGAGGCTTCTGCTGTGGGCCACCATTAAAGAGAGTTCACTGGACCAAGCTGTGACCTGTGAGAATTGCTCTTAAACTACATGTTCTCTTCTCTAGACTGGATAGCTCAGTTCCTTCTGGGAGGAAATGCTGCTCACATTTCCTGCACTTTTCACAGTTCTGCTCTGCTTATCTAGAAAATTTTCATCTGATTCTTGTTTTCTTAAATTATGTGTATGATTAGAAACAGTAGTTATTAGTCCTTCAGTGCTAACCAGACCAAAAGGATTGGTTCATTACTTCCAACAGGAATTACTCCTGTTATATTACATCCTAGGACAACAGGTACCTCTTTTGTTAACAAAGTGCCATTACTGGCCCATGTTTACCTTGGGGGTTTTTTTCTGCAGAGCCTTCTCAAACCATTCCCCATCTTGAATTTCTGAGAGTTATTCTTCCTGCCTTAGCCTGAAACGTATGCATGTCTTCTGACTTCTCCAACTTGCTTTTTCAACTTAGGCAGTAACAATTCAGATTCCCGTGGGTAGGGGTGACAAAGCCTGTAACATGGAAAACATCTGATGGTTTTCGTAGAAGTCAAGGAGCTGAAAAACTTCCATTCTTCCTGGCTGGGTCAAGAGTAACACAACCTCCCTAACTTACTCTTGCCACACTGCATTCCAGGAAATATAATCCTTTTAGGATTTCAACTCACTGGAGTGAGAGTCAGGGTGCATTTCTCATGTGATAAAGATTTACAGTACTACATTTTAATGAATTTAACCCAAGCCACATACTTGAACATATCCAAACACTTCATGTCAACCCAACAGAGCAAAAATAGATTGGGCAAAAATATTTTTGCTCAAATGAAGTACATGGCAACATCATCCCTATGAAAAAGTTTCTTCTTTGTAGCTACTTCCTTTTCTGTTAAAAGTCATTCCTATGAGGTGCCAGGTAGGACTCTGTGGTAGAGAAGCACAGTAGGAGGAGAATGTAAACAAGGGAGATAGAAAAGCAGTGAAGAACAGACATGAAACTTCTGACAGACGTTTGAAATAAAGGAAGCCTGGATCTATTACCCAGGCACAAACTCCTGGTGGATAATGACCTTTTCCTCTTGTAATTAGTGCTTGGCAACTGCCAGGCATGTATGCAGTCCCTGGTTTAGTAGGTGCTGTTTCGGTTTTCAACAGTGTTACTTCAAAAGCCAACATAAATTAAATACAAGAAAAAACTGTTTCTTCAATATTGTCTGTTTTCCTCAAAACATCAATTTTGCCTTAGCTGCACCAAAAGCCTTTACTCCTTTACTGAAGGTACACTCTAATGATAATTTTCCACATTCTACAGTTCTTGTCAGTTTAATAGCAAATACTTTCCTTAGATTAAATTACCTGGACAAGAAAGAGAATCCAAAGAGCACTCTGCAGCAATGAACAGGAAGAACAGGCCCCAGGAAACAGCCCTCAGAGCTTGCTGTTACTTCAACCACATCTGAAGATTCAAGCTGAAAGTAAAGCACACTTAAACCTCTTTAGCTGCCACCCTGACTGCTCACAAACTGTCTGGCCTCAGATCTCATCTGTTTACCGAGCTTTAAAAAAATACACTAAGGTAAAGCTCCTCAAAGCCCATATTGATCCTCTGCTTTCATGTATCTCTGTTCTGAAAGCTGTAATTTTCTGGCTGTGATCTACCGGCTAATTTCAGAACTGTTACCACATATGTCACAAAGGTAAGAAAGTTCCTAAAAGAACATTGTTATTGTCTAATTGAGCACAACAGTTAACGACTATTTGCTGTCAGGCTCTTTAAGTCGCTTATTTTACCAGAGCTGCTTTGCATTCTGTGCCTTCCTGCATGCTAATTTGGAACATGAATTCTTTTCAGCTGTATCTCATTACTACACAAAATAAGTAGTTCATTCCTCTATCACGATTACTCAAGTCCATCCTCCCCTTCTATTGTCTTCAGAGACAAACTGACAGAGAACTTATATTTTGCTGGCTTTTACTGTGCCAACAGGACAATAAGCAAAGAAAGGGTCTTTAAAGGGTCCTGTGAGACTGCAAGACAACCCTTTGATGTTTTATGGAGCTCTTGCCATTTCTTTTTTACTCCTTGAAAACAAATGTCATCAACACTTGTTTGAACAAATATTCAGTTACTTAAGAGTAATAATTCCCCCCAAAAAATTGATTAACAGCAATTTGAGTTATGCTTATGCCATGTGTGCTTTAAATGTTAGGAAAGTTACCTAAAACATAGAATGTTTCTTGCATTATAAATACCAAAAAAGTATAGTGATATCCAAGGATACATTTTTCTCTGCTGTTCAACAAATGTACTGTGGATGCTTTTACAGGCTTTTGCAGTTGAGGTATCTTTTAGAAAACTAGGTTTGATTTTGTAGATGCTTTCAAGAAACAGTTTATTGATGAAAGCATCTTTCAGGAAAAAAATCAAGAAAAACATCAAGACCTTATCATGACAGAGATTTGGGGATGAAAGCAGAGCTGGATCCCAGATTTCTGGGCAGCAGCACCTACCCCAGCATGCTATGGCAGCTACAGAGGTTCATCACAGCTCCCCTCAGTGCCAGCAGCTGGACATTTGGATGCTGTGGATGGCGTGTTTCTGGCAACATGCTTCATATCTGTGAGGATGGAGGACACCTGACACCACACAGATGCCAGAAGGGCCGCCTTCTCCCACGGTGTAGTGGGGCTGCCATGGGCCCACACACCAGGCTGGGGGTGGACTGGCTGCAGGCACCACAACTCTCAGGCCACAGAGGGAAGGTGTGCAACACTGGAGGGAAGTGAGAGGGGTCTCTGCTTTCCCCTTGTCCGAGGGGGTGCAGAGAAGGGAAACAGAGACCAGGAGTCCAGGCAGTCCAGGCAAGAGAGAGTGAGTTTATTTGGACAATTCCCGAGGTTTTGTAAGATCTCTGGGGAAGATGCCAGATCTGGGGCTGGACTGGGTGAAAACTTAGGAAGGGGAAGAGTCTGAGGTCCATTAACCAATGGAATTAGGACAGGGGCAGGGCTGGCTGCACTCCTGGTCCTGCCTCCCCCGCCCCTGCCAGCCACGAGGCATAGGGGTCTTACACATGGGGCTTCCCACTTTGGAATAGCAGGACAGAGAGGGGAGGGGGACCTGGGAGCTCTAGGAACCCCGGGGCTCCTGAGTGTGGGTGGGCACCACCTGACCCAGGACGAGGCAAACTGGCTTAATGGTTGACTCATCAACATAACAAAGAAGATCACCAGGCAGGGGATTACAACAAAAAACCCTATTACAAGAAAAACTACACTTTAAAACTTCAAGCAGCAAGTCTCTCAGTCATTCAAGATGTTTCTCCAGCGCTGTCCTCCTCGGGATTCATTTCAGCATTCTCCTACAGGAAGGTACAGCAAAAACACAGTGTGACCTTCCCCAGAATGCAAGAGAGACGATGCATCCTAAAATACAGTGTGGTGTTGCCTGTTTTCACGGCCCAGTTCCCCCACCTCCTATGCCATGCCCTTGGTTGAGGGAGCTGGTCACCCTGTTCACCTCACAGCAATGTAACATCATCCAGGTGGTCATATCTCCTGCCTGCATCAGAGGAGAACAAAAGAAAGAGCAAATAAGCCCAGCAGTGAGCTGCTCTTTTTGCCAGATGAGCAGTAACACAGTACCTCAGAGTTATTCCCAGTGCTCTGAGCCACCTAAAGAAAATATCCAGGGAAGTTGTCAGCAGCAACCACCACCACCTTCTCACCCAACAGGACCTTCCCTCCTGGCCACAGACCCAGACTGGGGTAGGCCAGCCCATCTTGGGGTGTTCCAGGGCTGCTGTGGGTACTGCTCTGGCCACTGAGCACCAGACACCCACCTTCCTCCTCCTCCTCACCTGTGCCATCCCTTGCCATGCTCTGTACACCAGTTCACCAGGAGACATGGCATTTTCAGGGCTCCAAAGCATTATAACAAAGCCTTTCAGTCCAAGAGGGTGTGGGAGTGCAGGATTGTGAAGATCGGCAAGAAGACATCAGACCATGGAGGGATGAGAAAGCCAACAGCTGATGATGAACGGCGTATTTTATTGTTACAGACTGTTTTACTGTTCTAAGTTTTTACAAGTTCATCATATTGTTCCCTGTGTTGTAGTTTCTGGAAGATTCTCTTGTTCCTCATGGCCCTGACCCCTTCCCTATGACTGGTTACTTTTTGCTGGATTGCAGTAGTTTTCCCTAGGTGGTTCATCCAACCCCTTGTTTTGCATGTTCCACTCTATCTCCAACCTTTTTCCAGCAAGTTCTCACCCTACCCTGTATAGGTAAGCAGCCATTTTAACAAAGTGCCATTTTGCCTTGGATCCCAGAAGTNCAGCAAGTCTCTCAGTCATTCAAGGTGTTTCTCCAGCTCTGTCCTCCTCGGGATTCATTTCAGCATTCTCCTACAGGAAGGTACAGCAAAAACACAGTGTGACCTTCCCCAGAATGCAAGAGAGACGATGCATCCTAAAATACAGTGTGGTGTTGCCTGTTTTCACGGCCCAGTTCCCCCACCTCCTATGCCATGCCCTTGGTTGAGGGAGCTGGTCACCCTGTTCACCTCACAGCAATGTAACATCATCCAGGTGGTCATATCTCCTGCCTGCATCAGAGGAGAACAAAAGAAAGAGCAAATAAGCCCAGCAGTGAGCTGCTCTTTTTGCCAGATGAGCAGTAACACAGTACCTCAGAGTTATTCCCAGTGCTCTGAGCCACCTAAAGAAAATATCCAGGGAAGTTGTCAGCAGCAACCACCACCACCTTCTCACCCAACAGGACCTTCCCTCCTGGCCACAGACCCAGACTGGGGTAGGCCAGCCCATCTTGGGGTGTTCCAGGGCTGCTGTGGGTACTGCTCTGGCCACTGAGCACCAGACACCCACCTTCCTCCTCCTCCTCACCTGTGCCATCCCTTGCCATGCTCTGTACACCAGTTCACCAGGAGACATGGCATTTTCAGGGCTCCAAAGCATTATAACAAAGCCTTTCAGTCCAAGAGGGTGTGGGAGTGCAGGATTGTGAAGATCGGCAAGAAGACATCAGACCATGGAGGGATGAGAAAGCCAACAGCTGATGATGAACGGCGTATTTTATTGTTACAGACTGTTTTACTGTTCTAAGTTTTTACAAGTTCATCATATTGTTCCCTGTGTTGTAGTTTCTGGAAGATTCTCTTGTTCCTCATGGCCCTGACCCCTTCCCTATGACTGGTTACTTTTTGCTGGATTGCAGTAGTTTTCCCTAGGTGGTTCATCCAACCCCTTGTTTTGCATGTTCCACTCTATCTCCAACCTTTTTCCAGCAAGTTCTCACCCTACCCTGTATAGGTAAGCAGCCATTTTAACAAAGTGCCATTTTGCCTTGGATCCCAGAAGTGTGTCAATCCCTTCTTTCCCGATGTCAGAGCCGCAAGAGGGTTACTCACCTCCATAACATTTCACATTAATAATTACAAAGAGGAAAATGCTTTAAATTGTGACAGGTCCCTCCCTAAATTACAAGTCTTTGCATGCAACATCTATTCTTCACTAAAAATAATAGTAACTTGAAATATTTATTGCAGTATCAAAGGAAACTAAGCAAGCAAAGCTGACTTCTTTAGCTTCTGGAAGGCCTGATATATCCTGCTATGCCACATGTGCAGGATGAGTGTTTTCAGATCTCATGTAGTGCCGTTCCGTCTTTTAATTTTTGGCTGATGTATTTCCAGATTTCCATTTGTTACAGCAGTGTGGCTATTTTTAAAGTCACCAAACACTGCTCTTCAGAAGCCAAACTGAGCCAGACTAAGAGGGAGAACCTCCTCAGCTAAAGGGATGAATACTATCCAAATCTGTACTATCCACTAACATTTAATAATGAGCTTTCTTTAGTGAAATTGCATAATCTTCCATTACCATCCACCAGTACAAGGAGCAAGTATATCTCAGTGGATGAATAATTCCACTAATATAGTGGAGGGGTTTTTCACGCTCCCAGGAGCAAGGCTAGGAAAGCGGCGAGCCACCGGCGGCGGCGCTTCCTAGGATCGTGCCCCTTAGAAGCTGGGGTCGGCTCTTCCCGCTCCCGGCCCGGCGCAACTCCTCCGGCCAGAACAGACGCAGACCAGACGAGAGCCCACGAGGAAAAAGCCAAGTTTAATAGAGCGCGCTTGCTTATAAGGGGGCACGCACAAAGTTCCTGGATGAGGGCGGGGAAGAGGGGCGGAGATGGGGAGGAGACGGGGAGGAGTCGCGCACTCCATTGGGTGCATGCAAACGAAGGGGAGGAGGGAAGGGAGGAGCAGCAAGGGGACCAATAGGGAGAACGAGGTGTGTGGGGGAATTCCAGGGGTATTGTGGGAAGAAGAAACTTGGATCGTAGCCATCTTTTAAGGGCACAGTGTCCATGTGAAAGGTCTCATGGTCCCAATCCTGTCGCTGCACGCGCTGCCCGGGATCCCGGGCCTCAGCATCCTCATCTGCCCGGCCCCTGTAATTCTTTCTCGTTCTGGTCTCCTCCGACAAGTATACGATGAAGATGCAAAGGAATTGGTATTCCTCTAAAAAGTAACATATCTGATGGGCAATTTTATCCATATATCAGCCATAATGTTCCTTATGAATCCTTCAACAGCAAGCTCAGAAGAAGGAAAAAAAATGGTTTAGGCTTTTTTTTTTTTTTCTGTATTGGACATTACTGAGCCTTGCTGTCATTTGAAGACAGGTTGCTTTCTACTTTTACTTACTTAAACTTAAAACTGGAAACAGACACATTTACTTGCAATCTACCTCCTTTCAACTAGAAAAAAATCCCATTAGTTTACAGTTGGGGGAAACAAGGCAAAGTGCAAAGAAAATGAACAAGTATGATCATTTACAAATAAATGTGACAACATCATAGCACTGAAGGTGCCCATAATAGTACAGCTCCCACAGCAGTTTCACAAAGATAATTATCCTCAATATAGACCCTCATCTGGATGATAAGAGCCAAAGCTCCCTGAAATCAGCAAGAATCTTATTGGTGTATTACAGTGCTTAGTAAAAATCTTTCATTTTATGCATGCGGCCGTGTAGGAAACTAAAAGACAGCTTTTTCTTTCTGGGATTCAGTCACCTTTGCTTTCAGAAATTTCATGATCTGGGGTGTGTTTGTACTCCCCAATTGAAAGAACAATTGATGTGTAAATATCTGAGACAGCAAACACAACCAGAGAAACAATCACAAGCCTCCCCATTTTGATTTCTCCCCACTTACAAAATATTTGATCCATTCTTCATGAAGAAATTTCATTTTCTGGATTATTGTAAAACTCTTAAATATGTACTTGGGTTTTCTTCCCAGTCATCATCACTTGCACATACAAGGTTTACGAACTGAAAGAAAACCATAAAGTAAAAGCACTCCCTTTACTCCTGCCTGAAGAGGATCAGTAGAGTTGTGAGCTAAGCTGCAACCTACAAGTAGGGCTCACCTGGTTTGTTTAAATACCTTTACTTAAATGCTCACAGTAGACAGGCATTCCTTGCACTTTATGCAGTCTAAACTTTTATGTGTCTTCACCATTTTCATAGGAAGAAGAGCAGAGGAAAATAACTCTTCTCACTTAGAGGCAGGTGACAACAGCTGCTACTCACATGCTAAATTGTTTCTTCTTTTGCTGAAAAAATTTGGTGTTCATGTGTAAAAGCAGTTGTTACCTAGACCTTCCACTCGCTGTGCAGATACTTTGTATTCAGTTCTTACCTTCTCTATAGTCGGTTCCATCCTTTTTGTCCCCTTAATTTTGCAGGCCCTCATCTTCCAACATCCACAATTTCAAGGGCAGGCTATTTCCCAAGGGATCGAGGTAAACATCTCTCTCACGATTTGGAACCCAGGCCAGGACGACAAGGCTGAACTTGCATATTTGTCACATACTTCATCATTTGCCCTTCATAGTAAGGAGGTGGAGCTAATTAAAGAGAGTGATAGTCAGGTGGAGGATAACAACCCCATAAGCCTACCAAAGGCCAAGGCTAACCCTTCCCTTTCCATGCTTTGCCTCAGTAACCCTCTGGATAAAAGAATACTGACCATGCAGTAAAAGCTCTGAAATATCCTCCCTGACCCAAGGGCAGGCTTCCTGTGGGGTTGGCTCGTGGGGCTGTGGGGGAAAAAACCAAACCAAACTGAAACAAAAAAACCCCAGTAAAATATCTAAGCTAATCTCATATGAATGATCTGCTTTTTGTACTTAACTGACCATATCACCTGAGGGAAGAACTATTACTGACTGCTGCAAAACCTGGGACAAGCTAGCTACTAGATTTTAGACAAGACATGAAGCATCTCATTTACATAACAGCAGAAAGGGAATAAAGCACAGGCTTCTCTGATGAGAGAACAAGTGGTCAGGGATATATATCCGGAATGCTGGCACTCACAGGTCTTGAGAGGAGGAGCTACTTGACTTACTTTGACCAGCACGAGCCTCACATAGAAAGCAGTTTGCACCTACTCTCTGTCAGGACTTCACTTGTTCTGCATTAACTGTCCCAAGCATTTATGGGTGAGAAATCACATGGTTCTGAGCCTCAGGTGAAAGAGCAATTAGTTTCAGAATTTATGCTATCCAGTTTTTGACTCTATAAAGTTTACATTTTCATGGCACACATAAGGGTTTAAAACTAAAAAGCAAAACTTTCTAAATGACACATTGTCAGCATATAAAATAGAGCTTTTTACGTTATCTAAAGTTCCAAGAACAGGTGAAAACAATATTTTGGGAGTTGCCAACCCTTCAGTGCAGAGCTGAATATTTGCAAATAGGTGGGAAAAGGAAGAAAATATTCCCAAATATTCCCAAGTGAGAGAAGAGAAGGTGGCGGGAGGAAAGAGCAAGCGCCTTCGGACAAGGACAGGAAAAGAATTCTGATCACTCTCATCTAATTAGGTCTCATGGGAAATCAGTAGTAAGTTCCACATAACAGTGCAGACTGGAGTACAAAAGTAATTTGGTAGGATGATGGCAAATCAGAGTACTTCTACTTCCCAACTGGAGACATATTCATTTACTAAAAAGCTGTGCATTGGAGTAGGTTTTTCTTTCCTATTATGTGATTATTTCCCACTGGGAAACTGCTGTGCATTTGCAGATTGATGGCCACAGAGTTTCTGTGTTCTGAGCAGCCAAGCCTCAATCAAACATTGCTGGACCCTGGATCTACAATGTAATGGCCAATCTTCGTGAACGAAGATTTGGGAAGGGCTCACCCCACATGTGTGCCCTCCGAGCCTGCACAGGGGATTTTTTAGGGGAGGCACAGCGTGCGCAGAGCTGGCCCCACCGTTTAAGTCCTAAGGTTCATTTGCTACGGCCGAGCGAGCTTGGACAGTGACAGTGAAGTCTCCTTAGGACTATCTACAGCACCCGGTACTAACCGGGGCTGACCCTGCTTCGCATCCGAGATCTGACGGGATCGGATGGCGGGGAGGCTTTGACCTGCCGGGGCCGCCTGTAATGAGACTCGAACTCGCGACCTTGGGAGTCGGAGACCGGAGTGCTCTCCACTACACCACAGGACCACCCCATCTACAATGTACGTCTACTTTAAATATACAATATTCTTCTTGGAGTCCAGCCAAAATGTTTTCACATCTCTCTTAAATATGGCAGTCTCTTAAGTATGACTAAAACCTGTCTATCAATATTTTTGTCATGCCAGGACAACATAATTTTTGTTCTGTGGCACATTCATAAAGGTGTTTCTTTTT
Organism: Sakesphorus luctuosus; assembly: GCA_013396695.1. NCBI lineage: Eukaryota > Metazoa > Chordata > Aves > Passeriformes > Thamnophilidae > Sakesphorus > Sakesphorus luctuosus. The sequence continues at coordinate 59,430 of VWZD01008859.1, read as the reverse complement.
CTTCCAGGTATTTCCTTTTTGCAGAATTATGCCTTTACTGTTACACTAAAATGACCAGTTCTGGGGTCATTATATGTGTTTAAAGAGTTTATAGTGACCTTGCTCCTCTCTCATTTTCCTGAAGAAGGAATAAAGTGATCAAAGGGAAGCCCTGGCCTACAAGGTACTGACTTCTCTGCATTTTCTGCACCTAGAAGAAACATTCCTCTACAGGGTATGAGAACTCATCCCTGATAGTACAGGGCCTTAGTGCATTATATTATATTCTAAAAATACAAGGTAATGTACTATGCAATCACACTCACATAGGCTTCCCTTTAATATAAAACCAGCATTACAAATTTGTGTGTTTTCAGTATAGACAGACTTGGGTAAAATGTTCACACCGGTGAAAAGGGCAAGATTGAAAAAGGTTGAGCGCAGACAAGAATGGAAAAGGGGAAATTAAAGCATGGAAGCAACAGGGCCAAAAATACCAAACAAGCCCAGAGTATATTGGGTATGATCTCAAACAAGCTGTGGCAGTCGATGGTGGAAGGTCAAGAGGGAGGCACAGAAGGTTGAAAGTGAGGTGAGAGGCAAATGCACTTTGAGAGTGGACACTGCATGTAAAGATACAATGAGGAAAGGAGCTATGAGCTGTCTCTGAGAAAAACCAACAGAGCTCAGGGAAAATGGAAAGATAGTGCCAGGAGACATCACTTATATCCTGGTTTATTCGGGTGAAAAAGTGTCTTAGTTTGAGGGAAAACCAAACTGTTTACCAAAACCAGAGGAGAGGATTCCTCCTCAATAACCACGTTACTCCTTATTAAATTTAAGAAAAGGAACTTTAATTAGAGAATGGATATGAGAAGGATAACTGTTCTTAACTACTATATATATATATAACCAAGACAAAACCAAACAACTACCTGGTACCCGCAAAGAGAAGAAAAACAAAACAAAACAAAACCCTTTAGGTGAAACTGAGTTGGCATCTCTGCTGCTTATCTGGTACAACAATATTTGCAGACAGCGGGGTCGCTGCTGCCTCTCAGCTGGCAGTGAGATGGTTCAGTTCTCCTCCAGTAAGGCGAAGACAAAAGGCGGTCGGCAGCCGCTCACCCCCTGCCAAATCACTCACGTGTAGAGACAAAGGCCGAAGAAGCTGGCAGGTGATGCAGAGTCTCTCTCTTGCAGATGGAAAGCTCTCCTCCTCTCTCCGATGGGCAACACAGAGCCACAGAGCCTTGCCGTGCCTGCCTGCCGACTCAGTCGGCACGGGCTGCTTGGCCAGCTCTCAGGGCCAAGCCATAGGCAGCAGACCCAGAGAAATCGTGCACTGGCCCCTTGTCTCCTGAGGAAGGAAGCTGGACAGGCTTGCAGATGGAAAGCTTGGGATCACAGAGGCTGAGCAAGGGTTGTGGATGGCCAAAAAAAAAAAAAAAAAAAAAAGAAGAAGAAAGAACCAGGCCAACCCAGCTCTACTGCCAGCCCCTTCACCAGTCCAGCAAAAAAGTGACCATTTTCTCCTCCTCCCCACCCTCAGCCCTAGCTCATGGCAATCAACTCGGAATTCAAAGTGGTTGGGCTACTCCTTTGTTCATAGGGATTGGGCATTTAGCTTTGAGTTCTGCAGCAGGAGGGAGAGAATTTCGTTAATGTCCAAAACTACAACAAAAAGATAAGGAAAGCTTATGGGATTTCATTGTCTGAACTTCTCAAAAAGGTCCTGCAATGTCAATGTATTCTCTTCTTGTCATGAACTTGACATGATTCCTTGCCATGCCTTTGAAGGCTTTGCTACCCACTCAGCGTGTTATAGTAAAACAAATGCTCATTTCTGCAGCTTGACCTGCAAAAGGAAACTTCAGCCTTGATTCCCCAGAAGAGCAATGGCATTAGAAAAGGTCACTGGCTTATGCCACATGATTTGAAGGAGAAGCACCATCTGATAGACAGACTTGAGTAAAGATTGGGCACCAAGTTTTTCACTACAGAAATTCTCCTTTATAACATGAAGAAATACAGTACCATGACTACAGCGCAGGGGTTTCCACTGAGAAATTAGGTATCTGTAATAAAGTATTTCTTTAGGAATCCTGCCTGGGAAACTGCGTATATTTAACTCAGTGAGAAAGTGTTTAGAAGTAGTTCAGCCTTGCAAAAGATATTGCCCCTCAGTGTAAGTAAGGTCAGCAAGAGCCTGAGTTATCCACCACATAACAACCCATCAGCTTTTATAATCCTGACAGCAGTGTGGTTTTGTTCTTCTCCTGAGAGTGCAGGAGATGTGCTAGGATTTAACATGCAGTCTGTTTTATTAGTTCCTGGAAGGAAGGATGATAGTGCTGTAACTGCCTTTTGTGGAAATGTTTGAAATGCTCAGTGACTCTGAATGGCTTTGTTAGTCACACTATCCCTGCTGGGTATGAAAAGGCACGTTCTTCCCATTAACAATAGCATTTGTTTTCAAGTTGTTCGGGGTTACAACCTGTGTGTAACCAGCTGAGGAATATTTTTGTCAATCATCTTTTTGATGTGTTTCCTGCTCACCTTTAACCTTTAACTATTAAATATTCATATTATAAAACGTTCTGAATGCCAGTCCTTTAGCAATTTTTCGTGAAGAAGAATGAGCTTATAAAATTTAAAATCCCCAAGTAGGAAAAAAAGGTTATAATTTCAGTCTACCACCACCACTTGCACAAGAAAAACTCTTCATTATAAGGAAATATGCTTATTATATTAGCAATGTGTGTATGCGTGCATGCATATTTTATGTAGATATGTCTCTTCTCAAAATCGGACTAGTCTATATTTTAAAATGCAAAGGAAATACATTAGCAAATGGATTGCCATTTTTATTGACGTAAATGAATTTACTTGAACTCAAAGTCCCTTTTTTTTTATTGGGGGGGGGGGGGAGGGGGGGGGGGGNNNGGGGGGGAAGGCGGGGCGGGTGAGGAGAAGGATAATAGTTGGATATCAGAAAAAAATTCTTCACAGAGAGAGTGCTCAGGCATTGGAATGGGCTGCCCAGAGAGGGGGTGGATTCCCCATCCCTGGAGGTTTTTCAGCTGAGCTTGGCCGTGGCACTGAGTGCCATGATCTGGTAAAGGGACTGGAGTTGGCCCAAGGGTTGGACTTGATGATCTGGGAGGTCTTTTCCAACCCAATCCATTCTATGATTCTAAATAAATTATTGAGATTTTCCCATAATTTTTATTTATGACACTTTTTTTTGATTTTTACATGGAAGATATCAAAAAGAAACAGTCACACATTTCATGTTAAAATTAATGGTTATTTCACAGCAAATCCATTGCCACCAACTTGACTATTTACTCCCAACTATAGAATAGTAAAATCAGTAGAAGGCATAAAATACTCCATAATGTTCTTCAGGTGAGCAAAATTGAATTATTCTGATACAAACAACAATAAATATATATTCACCCTTGTTATGGTTTAAGCTAGGCCTAAATTTAGCTTTAGTTTTCAGTTTAGACCTGAGACAATCCCTGACTTGAGTTGGGTCAGGCCAGCTGACAGCTGACTGCTACTGGCCAAGGGTATTCCATACCATATTCCGACATTATCTCAAATATAAAAACAAGTGTAGGAGGGGCTTAGTTCAGTTCCTGATGGCTGCTTGTCTGGGAAAGACGTATACTGGTTTTTTCCTGGACCAGGCCCTACCACCTCACCACAATGGTATCTTAGGAGAATAAAATGTTTGTTCTTAGTCTTTCTCTCTGCTTGGGTCTGTCCCCAGGGGGATTGAGTTCTGTTGAGTGATTTGTAGCTAGAATGGTGGGATTTGTGTTTGATGGGGAGTGGGGAGTTATTGTTTGTTATTTCTAACTTGTGTAGGTGTGTGCTACTAGCTTAAGTTTAAATCTTGGAGGGTTCTTTTTTCCTCTCTCCCTTTTCTCAGCAGCAGGGGAGGGAGACTGACTCTGTATTGGACAGCTGGCATTTTGCAGCTCAACCCAAGACAACCCACAACACTGCAAATGTCTTTAAGATGCTGTACTTGTCCAAAGGCTTTTTTCCACCCTTTATCAATGTGACTCCCTCAGCACGATTAGGGTCAGGCAGCCCTGACCCCTTGACCGTCAATTTGCATTCCCAGCAGCAGACTAGTTTAGCATTTAGCATTGCTAGAACAATGCATGCAATTTCCTTTTAGTGAGTACATAAACATGAAACACTTCATGTAGGATAACATATTTCAGGAGTCTTAGAGGGCTGAACAAGTTAACCAAGCTAAACTGAGTGCCATGATCTAGTAAATGGACTGGAATTGGACCCAGGGTTGGACTTGATGATCTCGGAGGTCTTTTCCAACCCAATCGATTCTATGATTCTATAATTCTAAACAGTGTCAGCTTCTTTGGAGTCATTTTGGAGCCACCATGAGGTTGCCAGAAATAGAAGTAAATGGAGAATAGAAATGCATTCCATAATGGGATTAAATAACTTGTGGTCCAAAACCACTTGTAGGATTAAAAAATTTGGTTCTTACAAGGCCAGTAGATAGTTTGGAGTTGAAAGTAAGTGAAAGTAAATGACAAACTGCAAATACAGTCTTGGAAGCAGGGACAGGTGAACAGGCTAAGCAGCACTGCTGAGGGTGCTGCTGATGCAGGAGTCAGTGCTCGGCAGCGGAGCAGCAGAGGGGCTGCAAAGACACATCTGCCCCCATGCAGGAGCACAGCCTGTGTGCGCAGCAGTAGCTCTTGGCAGCACAGGCTAGCCAGCTCACAGAGAGGAAAAGCATTGCTTCATCTCCTACATTCCTCTCTTACATTATTTCTCCTCTTGAATCCAGAATCCAAGACAAGCATTGTTTTGTTCATCTAGGCATTTAAAATTCAGGAGAGATCCCAGAACAGTGTATAGGGGAGTACACAGAATAGGAGTTAATAAATCTTTTTCAGCATAGCAGAGTGTTGTGTGAGCTTCCATGCAGCACCCACTAGGAGGGATGCAAAGTGAGAATACACCAACAACTAATTTTGATTATAAAGGAGCAGGTAATATATAGCCACCTACTAGCCACTGGGGTGCATATTCTTTATCGCAGAGCTATAAAGAGTAATCCTGAGGTTATTTCAGCCCTTCTGTGGTGAAGTGGGGTAAGCTATTGCAGTTTTGTCTTGGTGCAGGAGCATTTCTACCTGATAATTGCTGTGAAGCATCTGCCAGATGGGAACTTATCTCTTCTTTCGGCAGCAGCATTACTGAGATTGTTCAGTGCTGCAACTTGCCCTTGCTCCGATGTGCTGTAAGGACTGCTATTGATAAAGGGGAGTCCCCTCAGCCCTCCTCCTCCTCCCCACAGGGCTAAATTTGCAACTGTCTAATATCCAGTTCATGGCTTTAATCTGTTATGGCTGTTTTGCATTGTGTGAGGGTTGCAGTGACTGCTGAGAGTGCTCATGTGAGGTTTTGTCCTTTTGGGCTGTTTTCTCAGAGTTGCACAGCTCTGTTGCACACAAGCAGCATTCCTGTCCTGTGTGAGAACAGCATTCCTGTCCTGTGTGAGAACAGCCAGAGAAGACACATAGCTGAAAGGAGGCTGGTAAAGTTGCAGCAACACATTTAAACTCACGCCTGAGAATAGCAGAGAGAACATGGTATAGAGGTAAGGGAATATGCCATACTGAGCTCTCTGGGAGTGACAGACACACAAATAATCAAAAATTTAAAGTGGCAGGTCTTGCATGAATTCCTTGAGAATCTCACATGCTTACTTCTACTTTGCACTAACAGTTTGGTATTTCTGAAGAGCACAATTACAGCTCATGAAAATGGGCTTATGTGCTCTTCTCAGGATTTTCCAGTGCATTTCAATTTTAAATTACACACCTATGTTAGAGGTCTCCCTTTTAAAGTGAAAAACCCTGTCAGACCATCTCACAGTTGTTTCAGTATTTTTACCAATGTGCCTTTGTAGTTCAGGACAGCAGCAGTGCAGTTTAGCTCCATTTTATTTCTTACTTTGGCTCTCATTCAGTATTTCCTCCTGTTAGTGAAAACAATTCAGACTGCCCCATCCTATTTTAAATTGCCTCTTTACCTGGATTATTGCTCCTGTTCCACTATTTTCGGTCTGCCAGAGGAGCACTGGCTTTGTACCCCAGTGCCATATTGGGCATGTAGTAGCATTATAGCATTTCAGCAGTGCCTACATACACAGCGGGCGGTCCCGTGGCGTAGTGGAGAGCACGCCGACCTCCGACTCCCAAGGTCGCGAGTTCAAGTCTCAGTGGGACCATCCCCGGCAGTTCAATGCCCTCCCTGCCATCTGATCCCGTCAGATCTCGGATGCTCAGCAGGGTCAGCCCCGGTTAGTACCGGGTGCTGTAGATAGTCCTAAGGAGACTTCACTGTCACTGTCCAAGCTTGCTCGGCCGTGGCAAATGAACCTTAGGACTTAAACAGTGGGGCCAGTTCTGGGCACGCTGAACCTCACCAAAAAAATCCACTGCGCAGGCTCGGAGGGCACACCCACGTGGGGAGAGCCCTTCCCAAATCTTCGTTTGTGAAAATTGGCCATTACATACACAGCACAGTCACTGTGCTCATTCTGCTGGAGTTTGAAAGCTGTCTCCCCACCAGAGGTTTCTGAGAGAGGAGGGAAGGTGAACACAAAATGCCATGCACAGGTACAATATTCAAAATACTACATACCCAAGACAACATTAAGAAAGTCATACAGAGAAGTAGTTCCTACTTGTCCCTTCAGGGTGGTATGATCCTGAACCCAACATCCCAATTCCATCTGTGTCAGTCAATCTACCCTTTCTTCCTACTAGTTTTCAGTCTCTGTATTAACCCCCTCTTGCTGTCACAACATGCTTTTACACAGCTGATAGAATCCATGCAAGCTAGTACTAAACATAAAACTCATACAACTTTTCACACCGAGTCTGAGCAAGAACTGTATCCCTCTCCACTCCAACAGAGTCAGGATGGCAGAATTCCTAGCAGACTGTAAAAATTACATCTCAGATTTACTTCATGATTTCTGAATCATTGCTCCTGCCCTTAATGCCCGATTCAAGTCAATGAGACCTGAGGACACAGAAGTTTGCAGAAATAGGTTTTGTAACATGCAAAGGCATCTGTTCAGCCTGTAAAATGTCAGCACAGATTCATTGTAGATTTGGTGACTTAGCAGGCTTAAAAGCAGAGTGGATCAACGAGCAAATCTGGTGCCCAGCTGAGCCATGCTCCTTTCTGGAGGTTTGGATCAGAGAGAAAGTCTTACTGCTCTTATCTGCCCACTGCCATGGCCAGCCAGGCAAACAGAGTGGAAATTCAGCAGAAACAAGGTACAAAGCCTCCATTCCCTATTCCACACCAACAGAGATTGCAGGTGACTCCTGACCCTCATCTAAAATCACAGTGACAAATAAGATAGGGGTCTTTTCCTCTCCAGAAGCTCAGCAATCTAAGCTGTTTTATCCCAGCCTGTTGCTAAAAACCTGTGATGACTCTCCTGACAATTTAATTCATGTGTGTTCAGTCCTATGAAGTTTCATTAAAATACTTTACTGGCCTTCTATGAATGATCAAACTATTTTTTCAGTGATAATAAATTGCAAGAATAAGCAGGCAAACAAACAGAAATAAATAAGCATCTCAACAATTAATTTTTTGAGGGAAAACGTAACCATCCCAGACAGAGGAATGTAAAAATAAAAGAGCCATTACACTTAACACCAATGCAACTTTACTGTAAAAAAGCTAATACCTGAAATGGTGATACAAAGAATAGAATAATTAATGTTGGAAAAGACCTCGAGATTATTGAGTCCAATCATTAACCCCACACTGCCATCCTGCAAAAGATTTCAGTTTTTGTTGGGAATTGGCACAGTAGGGAAACAAACAGGGAAGAAGACATTTTTCATGTACTCATGTTATAAAATGAGGCATTTCCTGACTTACTGTCAAAATCACTGGCAATGTAGTTATCAGCCACAATGTTCAAGTAGCATTATCCCTGCAAAGTTAACATTTTCAGAATAGAAATATCTCTGCAACATAATTTCCCACTCTGACACTAAGCCTGGCATAAAAAAACAGTGAAAAAGTTCTTCTCAATGATTATATCTGCCATATTAAAAAACAGATGTTCATAAGATGCAATGAAAGCTATTTAAATCCATCCAAATATACAGTACTTCAGCTAGATAAAGGGAAGCAAGAATACATTTCTTTATCAAAACTATAGTGACAGTTTCAGCTGAATGGATATAAATGCATTATAATTTATCTAGCAAATGTTTAGGATGTACTTTATTACTTCTGAGTGCCTCTGAGAGTTCTCATTTTATTCCGTTCAGTGAGAAGAGGTTCCAGCAACAGGGAACTATTGCAGTGGTTTTGTGTTTCACTGAACATCAGATGAGCATCTCTTTTTAAGAGATTGGCATTACTTCAAGATAATGAAGTATTTATTTGGACAAATAAAGAAGTGACCTGAAGTGACAATCGAAGAAGAAACCAAAGGGGGTGGGGGGAAGAAAAAACAAAAAAAAGGTACTATTTCCAGGATAATGTCCCTGACAGAAATAAAAGAGAAGTATTTTATCATTAAAGTGTTTCAAAGTATTAGTCGCTACAAATAGTGAATGCAATTCCCTGCTCTCTCTGATATTTTGTAAACATTCACACTTAGGAAAACAGAGCACCAAAGGTGAATTGCCTCCACCGTGCAAAGATGTACCTACATATTATATAGTCACTATAAGGTCACTTAAATGTCTCTTCTGGTCCCCTGTCACAGTTGGTGGGGTGTAGACCTGGTGCTGCACAGCTAATGTGATTCTCACCAAATCAGCACATTGCTACTATCTCTTCCCTTTCTTCTAAGATGAAAGGACCATCATGTGTTCCACCAAGGAAAAAGTCTTCTTCTCAGTTTCTAATAGGTCATTAGTCATAAGAAGAAAAAAAACCCCACAAATTGAATCAGGATGATTAAATTATGCAAACCTAGCTGAGAATCAAGCTAATCTAACCCTGGTTCAAATACTGCACAGGTCTCTTGTCTCAAGCATCAGGAACAGTAAGAAGGTATAAACTGAGGCTAAAACCAGGAATAACTAACAGGAAAACTAATGGGAAGGAAAATTGCCAAATGGGAGAGAAGGAAAAGGCATAACATCTCAATCTTAGACTAAAAAAAACATCATGTGAAGATGTATTCATTGCTCTTGAGCTCAGTTCTGGTCAGCCATCTTCAAGCAAGAGGAATCACACGGGAAGAGGAGGAGGCTCCAGGCACAATCAGGGAAATGAAAGTTGATGCAGAGGGGAGATGACACTGCTCCCCACAAACATGTCACGGGGTAGAAAACCTGACCAGCAGAAAAAAGGTGAGAGTATGGTATAAAGTGTAATTCAGTGTTAGCACCATGACATTCAGGTATATAAAGAGGGGAAAGATATATAACTATCTGCAAGGAGAAGGCATTCTTCTCTGGATTAAATATTTGTTGTTAAAACCTAGATGCTACCTATACAGTAAAGTAGGGAAATGAGAGAAGTACCACAGTCTGGATGAAATCCATAAATAGGAACCAAACAGATCTTCAGATCTGTACAGTTTTGTGAATGCTGCTCAGGGGTCCTGGTATCGCAGAGGTAAACAGGGGGTTTTCACTGCCACAGGGTATGTGTAATTTTATAAGGTATTCAAGTATTACCAGGGTGGTCCTGTGGTGTCAAGGAGAGCACTCTGGACTCTGAACGCCAAGGTCCTGAGTTCGAGTCTCAGTGGGGACCATCCCCGGCAATTCAATGCCTCCCTGCCATCCCATCCCATCAGATCTTGGATGCTCAGCAGGGTCAGCCCTGGTTAGTACCGGGTGCTGTGACAGTCCCAAGGACTTCACTGTCACTCCCCAAGCTCGTTCAGCCGTGGCAGATGGACCTTAGGACTTAAACAGTGGGGCCAGTTCTGGGCACGCTGTGCCTCCCCTGCAAAATCCACTGCACAGGCTGGAAGGGCTCAACCATGTGCGGAGAGCCCTTCCCAAATCTTCGTTGATGAAGTCTGGCCATACATACATACAAGTATTACCTCCCCCAAACGGCTAATCCATGAAGTGCCAGGATTCTGAGAATCTCAAACTTAGAGCCTTAGGACTAAGGAATTTACTTTGTTTTGTTTCAGGAGATGCCTGACTACTGCAGGTTTACTTGTTAACATGATGTGTTAGGTTGAGATGGCAAAATGCCAATTGCCAAACACAGAGAGAGAGAATCCACCCCCCCCAGCCCTGAGGGGGAAAAGAAAACACAACTAAAACTAACACTTAACATAGCAAGCTTTTTATATTTTGCAAAGAAGCAAGAAAATTAAAAACAAAGTATAATATAACACGCATATATGTACAAATGTGGAAAAAAACAACAACCACTGAGTCACCCATCCAACTAGACAGACCTCCACGACTTCAGCCCACAAAAACACCCCAATAAACTCCCCCCAAAGGACACCCAGCAAAAGATGAGGAAAAAAAAATGTTTCCTTCCTAAACTGAACAGCTGTGAAGTGGTGGTATGGCCTAACTTGTCCAGCACAGTGCTAGAAGGTTTGCTCAGCACCCAGCTGATGCCTGTGATTGCGTAACCCTGTGAACAGAGACACACTGCAGACAAGTTAATGGAGAAAGATATAGGGTTTTATTAGAAGAAGCTTCCACGATCAAACCCAAGGGGGTTTGACCCCTAGGTCAGGAAGTCTCAGGGTTTTTATACCCCCCATGGACATCCAATCATAAGCTCTCATTTCTCCCAAATGCCCAC
>VWZD01008859.1:20433-48601 GCA_013396695.1 Sakesphorus luctuosus | reverse complement strand
ATAGCAAGCTTTTTATATTTTGCATAGAAGTGAGAAAATTAAAAACAAAATATAATATAACACGTATCTATATACAAGTGTGGGAAAAAACAACAACCACCGAGTCACCCACCCAACTACACAGACCTCCACAACCTCAGCCCAAAAAACACCCCAATAAACTCCCCCCAAAGGACACCCAGCAAAAAAACAATGACAAAAATATGTTTCCTTCCTGAACTGAACAGCTGTGAAGTGGTGGTATGGCCTAACTTGTCCAGCACAGTGCTAGAAGGTTTGCTCAGCACCCAGCTGATGCCTGTGATTNTACACCTGTTTTTCTACTTGCTGTGACATCAGAATATGGTGTGGAACACCATTGGCCAGTAGCAATCAGTATCAGCTGGCCTGACCCAGCTCCAGTCAGCTGATAATCTGAGGTCTGCTTTGCAAATCAAAGTCTAAACTTAGGCCTAGCTAAACCCATAACACATAAATCACTGCTGTGCTGGTGGTTTAGGGGTTCCAAAGTGTCAGGATGCTGCAGAACTGCAAATTCAGTGAGACCTTCAGATGCAAGTTCAAATAACCAGGAACTGGTTTAACTACACTGCTAAAATGACAGGAAAAAAATAACTTGGAGCTATGGAAGTGTTTTCAGTTGTAAAATAACTGATGAAATAAAATAATTTTTCTCAAAAGGTATTATTTGTATTCTCTGCTGATAAGTTTTATAGTTTTTGCACACACGTACTTGTATTCATAATACACGACTAGATAGATTCACCTAAAAATATTGTCCTTAGTTTTCATTTTTTGACTAATCAACACTAGGCTTTCAAAGCCTTTATGGGTTACAGGAACTCAGTTCCCCTTGTCTGTCAGGAAAATTAAACTTCACCACCATCTTTTTCTGTCCATTTAATTCCTCATGCTTGGAAAACTTCGATTACTTGCAGAGCTCTGTGTATGAATACTGTCAGAATTTAGGGGTGTAAGGCTAGGCTTTGCTTATGAAACATTTGTTAAGAGTTATACTGAGCAAAGAACTTAGCTCACATTCATCTGACTTTGCAATTTAATATTTTCTATATTTTAATATCCTTCATTTCATTGGGTTTCCATGGGCAGGTTTTGGTAGGGGGTGGGGCTGCAGGGGTGGCTCCTATTAGAAGCTGCCAGAAGGTTCCCCCATGTCTGGGGGAGTCAATGTCTGCCCCAGGATGGGCTTCCTGCCAATCAGGAATGACAGTAACACTCCTCTGATAATGTATTTAAGAAGGGCAAGAAAGTTACTGTGCAGATGAACATTGCAGCCAGAGAAGAGCGGAGTGAGAACATGTGAACAGCTGTGCAGTCACCAAGAGCATTGCAGAAGTGACAGGAGGTGCTCCAGGCACCAGAGCTGAGGTTCCCCTGCAGCCCAGGGAGGGCCATGGGGGTGCAGAGATCCACCTGCAGCCCATGGAGGAGCCCACGCCAGAGCAGGGGGATGCCCAAAGGAGGCTGTGACCCCATGGCAGGCCCAGCATGTAGCAGGGTCCTGGCAGGGACCTGCTGACCTGTGGGGAGAGGAGCCCATGTTGGAGTGGGTTTTCGGATGATCTTGATGGGTCCCTTCCAACTCAGCATATTCTATGATTCTGTGATTTAGTTTTTGGTGATGATACAGTGAGACATTTCCCAATAGGAATGTGATTCACCAAGTTGCCCTTTTGCCTCAAACAACTTGCCAGTGGCACATTTCTAAAGGTTGACACTGCCTAAGCAATGAGGTTTTCATCATTTTTCTAGTTAAAAGTACATTCCAATGAAGTTTCTCGTTTGAGAGGAAAATCCTGAAGTACAGATCAGCAGCAAAAGACGTTTCCTAGCCCAAGCAGGATTGGCCACTCCAGCCTGTCTTCAGAGAGAAGCTTCCCTGGCAGAAAAGTGGATGGATATACTTTCTGCTCCAAAATCACCTTTTTTAAAAAAGTATCAGCTAGACCCGACAAGACATTTGAATGATACGAGGATGCTTCTGAAAGTCTTATTGTGGGATATGTCAGCTTGTGACAAGGTGCCAGAAGTTTCACTGAACAGAAAAAAAGAAGGAGCTTCATTTCCCTGTTACTTCCACCCCAGGTTTCAGCCACAGAAAGATTCCTGGATTTCCTAAGGGCTTCTAATTAGAGGATAAAGAGTCTGAAACACAGTGAACATTTATCCACCTGGACAGAAGGTCACTTTACAAGGATACTTTCCCTTAGATCAGTGAGAGGGAGGCACCACAGAGGGAGAATAACACATTGAGAAGCACTTTCAGGGAGACTTTACAACCAGGCACCACAAGACTCTTGTACAGGCTGACAGGCCCTCTATTATTTATGTAAACTCTTTGTACTTTTTACACCACAAAGGCACTACCATTGTCTTAACCATACCCAAGGGGAAAATGCTAATGTTTTATCTAGTTGGCAAAATACTTATAACCCATTCCTAATATAGTACTTGAAATCCAGTTATATGTTAAATAAAGTCCATGGCAGATCCCTTTGGCCTGGTGCTAAGGTTGTCTTCATTCTGCACACTGATTATTTTGCTTAGCAAAAATGTTGACATAGACAATTTTTTATTTTATTTTTTTAAGGGATCAAATATCATAAAACCAGAAAGGCAGTTCAGAGAAGAGCTGCTCACTCCTGCAGCCCCACAAAATACAAGCTAAGAAAAAGCGTAGACATTTGGATGTCTTCCTCTAGCTGAGGATTGTGATGTTCAGGGGCAAGATCGGTCTGACCAAGGGCGAGATTTCAAAAGTAAATTCTCCGCCAAAAAGCAGGCAAGGAGGTAGGAAAGCCTTCTCTATTCCTGCCATGCCTTTCTATGTGATTTTTTGCTATGATACCTCCTGGTTCTTAACTCACACAGCATTTCCAATATGTAAGAAAATACTTATTACTGACATCTTTCTGCATGCTCAAGGTGAACAAAGTCGCTCAGCTGTCATACAGTGCTGAGAAAGGGAATAGAAGGGTGATGTCTGATGCCACATGGCTGATGTGAAAGTGACAAAGGGCCATTCCTGCATCTGCAGCTCTCAGCACCCAACAGAAAGAGTTACAAGTTGGCAGGATTTTAGTTTGTCTAAAAAGGAAGGGGAATTTGAGCCTGCAGCTCAATAGAAAATTTCTCTGATATTTAGATGTACAAGCTAGTCATGTGTTTAAAACCCACAGTTCAACAGTACACTTAAATGATTTTTCATAGCATGAAATTTCAGGGCTGAACTCTGCATAATCCAGACAAATGACCCAGAAATTTCACATGTTTCCCCAGGCATTTGGAGTTTACCCAGATCATAGCAAGCTGAATACCAATGTGATGGTCTTAATGCAAAAGGGATTACACAGAGGTTCTCTTCTACAGAGAGGATGATTATTATTATCTATTTCTATGGAGTCTGAGACAATCGGGAGCCCATCTGTTTATTAACATTCACTGGCACGTGGGCAACTCATTCTTTCAAGTGCCTTCAAGAACTACCACCAAATTAGGTATTTCTGAACACAAGTTCGTAGTTTCTTTTGCCATATGTTCAGAAGATGATCAAGAGAAAGGAATGTCCTATTGAGAGAAAAACAGTGGGTTTGGAAAATAAGCAGACGTATCTCTTACAAGTACTGCCTGGAATCCAACTTGCAAACTCTTCAGTGTCATCTGAAGGCTCTTCCACACAGCACAACAGACTGAGGGGATTTTGCTCCAGGTCAAAGGGGGAAACAAAGAAGTTGTTTTCCAATTATACGATGCCTGAAGTGTTCAGCTCACTATAGGAACTTCACATCCACCAGCTATCAGTCATGATTAGCATACTATAATGGCATTTAATTTTTCCCATGGGACATTAGGTGGCCCAGATGTGTACTATAATGATTATTTAAATGGTTTAATTTTTACTACTCACAGACAGAGTTAATAATTTTCCATCTCTGTGCAAAAGCAGCAGCCTACTCCAATTACCTTTCCCTGGGTCTTGCTTTGGTGATTTCTTCTCAGAGTGAGTCCACACTGCCAGGGGAGAGCTGTTTGTCAGGAATGTTAATGATGATCTAATGAAAAGGAGTTGATTCTAAAATAGGAGAAAAATGAACACTAAGTACAATAAATGAAAAGCAACAAAACGCAAGGGGCATGATTAATGGGAAGTGATGACAAAGGTCAGGAAAATTAAAAGTATCATAGTCATCCCATGGGCCATTCATCAAGGTCACCTTGATGAACCAATATACCACTAAAGATCAAACACGTTCCATCACTGATTTGCTCAGAGTTTCTGGTTATCCCAAATTCTAGATTGTCCCTGTAGATCAGATGGACAAATAGAGAAGGTCCACAGTCTTGTTGCATCTCAGGGCCCAGAGCATGCATTTTGATCATATTAGAGATGATTTTATTTATTTGCAAGTTAGAAGTTTCTTAAAGTAGTTAATTCCTGGGGAGAAAAGTTCTCCCAGTTCTAATGGTCACCTCTTTAAAGAGCTGTATGATGAAAAAAAACCCCTATGCTAACAAGTGGGGTTTTATTGGAAGATCATCTCATCCAGGAACCTTTCCTTGTTTTCTAATATGTTATCTTATTGATTTATTTTCAGTTTCCTGATATTTATATGCTTACTCTTCACACTGCAATAATATGAGGATTAAAGAGCATGAACAAGTCTTCTGCTGTTCATGCTATTTAACTTCAACAAAATGAGAACTGGAAGTGATTATTTTTGACAAGTCTTCACTCTGCAGGGCACCAATAGCTAGATAACTACCCTTGTGAAAGAAATGTCAACATCAAATTTATATGCATGACATTTTTCTGTCCAAATGAAGTTGTCAGTAAGATCTAAACCCTTCAAGTTAGCATATAACAATTAATCTCGGAGTCAACAAATTTAACAACCTAAAAAATTAATCATATTCCTATGAGAAACAGAAGATACCAGTGTTGTAGCCCAGAAGTCCTACTCAAATTTTAGAGGATTATGCATCATTTGAGATACCAAAATGTGTCTTCTCTCGAATTTGCTCTTTTATTCTGGTGCTATTCTGTATGCTGTGCTCCCTAACAGCAGGATTTAGGCAGCCTTTTCCTATTACTGGCTTCCAGAAACATCCAGAGCTTTAATTTTCATTAAAAGCAATACTGCTACATATCAGTCCCTTGGCATTTTTTGAGAATTAGGGTGCTCTTTCCCCAGTATTTTTTTCCAAGTCAGGGCATGCACTTACATGTAGACACAAATGCATGGGAGGCAACTGTCCCGCTCTGCTCTGCACTGGGGCAGCCTCATGCACAACATTGGGGCAGTTTGGGGCACCACAGTTTAAGAAAGATACAAAGCTCCTTGACAGTGTCCCAAGGAGGGCAATAAAGCTGGTGAAGGGCCCTCAGTGGAAGCATGTGAGGACACTGAGGGCACTTGGTGTGTTCAGCTGGAGAAGAGGAGACTGAGGGGAGACCTCATTGCAGGTACAACTTCCCCAGCATGGGCAGAGGAGAGGTAGGCACTGATCTCTGCTCTGTGGGGACCAGGGACAGCACCCAGGGAATAGCTAGACCTGTGCCAGGGCAGGGTTAGGTTTGATCTCAGCAAAAGGTTCTTCCCCCAGAGGGTGATGGGCACTGACCAGGCTAACCAGGGCAGTGGGCACAGCCCCAAGGCTGCCAGAGCTCCAGAAATGTTTGGATGATCCTCTGGGGCACAGGGTGTGACTCTTGGGGATGGTCCTGTGCAGGGCTGGGGGTTGGACTCACTGATCCTTGTAGGTCCCTTCCAGCTCAGCTTATTCTGGTATTCTGTATGTATATGTATGTCTATCTACATATGAAATGAAGTTCAGAGTCAGCAGCTTTAAGAGTTTTTTGGACCTCTGGTAAACAAATGCCCAAACATTTTGACCCTCTCCACAACTATTACTCTTACCATTTCCACAGCCAATGTCAGGCCAAAGCTTTTCTCCACCCAGAAGCCCAGCTTCAGACATGAGGGACTTCACACTCATCTACCGGTGAATGGTGTTTACTGGGCAAAATCTCATCCCATAGAATGTCTCAGGAGGAAGAAATATGTGTTCCACGCCAGGGAAAGAGTTCGCACACAGGGATGGCAGCTGATATCAGGTGCCTTCCTCCTCACAGAGCAGGTGGTTGTAGGCTCTGGTGGGGTCTCCTATTTCTGTTTGTATCACTCATCAGCATGATACTTGTCTCCTTCCAGTGAACGCCAGGAAAGAACTCCAGGGAGTCCAGGGGAAATATGGACAGTGGATAACTGACTGATATTAACTGCTTACAAACTCTACATGAGCTGTGAAGTACAGGTCATCTATCTCTACATTCAGGCCCTGACTGCAGACATTTGAGTACTTTAACTGAGTTTGGCAGTTTGTGGCCCTGCCATTTATCCCATGATATATCACCTTTGTTCCTGGGATGAATTTGCACACAAACAGAAAAAGCAAAACCAGTGTTTGTGTGAATGCATTTGTGTGGTGCTGAGTGTATGGGCAGACACCCAGCCTCAGAAGAAATTTCCTTGGAAAGAACAGCATCTCCAGGCTAATTCTCCAAAAGACCACAAAGCTGAGAGGCCACAGTTTATTTTAGACAGTGCTGCAGGTGTTTCCAGGATGCAGTGACACAAGCATACCTTGACTTGCTGCTGAACACCAACTCATTTACACAGTTTCATGGCTATGCTGCTGTTCCTGACCAAAGAAAAAGCCCAATGTGTCTCCTCTACAACTGTGGTTAGATTCCCCATCAATCCACGCTATTCAAGTTTTTCCTCATTAAGTATTCTGGAGGCCTACAGGCTGGAACACTGCCAGTTCTATTAGCAAATCCTTCAGCTCTTTGCCAAAGAGGCCTGAAATAGGTAGAGCTCAGCCCAGAGTGGGCAGCACAACAGCCCTTCGTGATCCCAGATAATAAATCATGGAAGGTACACAGCGAGAGGAAAAGTGTTTAAACCAAATCCATGGTTACATAAAGGACCATAACTCAGCATCTCTGCATAGTCCTGGGCACAGAAATAAACCACAGACCAGCACAGCCCTCAGAAAAGCACGGAAAATTCCTATCACTGAGACTTCAGTGCAGAAGGAGAGTACATTCAGGGTTACTGCTCATGCTTTCTCTTGCCCAAATTCGTCTAAAAAATCCGAGTTGAATATAGATCCAACCCCAAAACTCTGTGTTACATCTCCATGAGGTGTAACTTCATATAAAGCAATGTTCTCCATATGGAAAGCACAGGACTGTTGATCATTTCCTAGGGAAAACTGAGGTGCTTTCCACCCAGGATGCTTTCAAGTTGGATCACTAAGAATCTGGAAAATATACTCTCCCTTGTTCTGCCACCATACTTGTTATATTTACACACAGTGTATTGAATTACACACTTGGATCTGGTGAACAAGTGTTTAAAGGTGCCATTTTTCTCTCTGTTACTTAGAGAAGCATTAAATTCTCTTTCAGCTCACAGGGGCTACATACACTCAGTCTTAGAGCAGCCTAGAAGATTTCAGTGGTGGGTTTTTATTTTTAAAGAAGATCTCAAGTGAGTGATCGCTCAGTGAATCTGTCACGGCAATGAGAGACGTCTTCCTGTTCAAAGTGGCTGAAGGGATTACAACATGCTGCCTTGCTGCTGACTACTCCTGCAGAAAGCTCATAGGGACTGCTTGGGAAAGAAGACAAATCCATGGTCATTAGCCCATTAGACAGCACATGCAAGGCAAAGCCAAGAGCATGCCAATATTTGAATGCTACGAGGAGTTATCCATGTACTGGAGAGCCTCACCAGGAAGTCCAAGCAGCAGATCTAATGCTTTATTTACCCCCAGCCACCACAACTCCTCACAGGGATTTGGGCTGCTAACACAAGCAGTTTTGCCAGCAAGAAAAAAAATAGAAATGTTTCTGACTCCATTTCACAAAACAAATCCCTTTGGTCCATTGCAGCCCATTTCCAAAATCCATGACTTGCTTCTGGGAAGGACAAAGAGGAATCCTGTACCCTGATCTCTCCAAGCCCCTGGGGTGCTCCTGGGCCCAGAGGCACCTCGCTCAGTACTGACCACTGCTGAGAGACAAAGCTTACCGATCAGTTCAGTGATCCTCAGACAGGTTCTGCTCTTTGCAATACTTTCTTAATGGCTCAGGTCTCTACTGGCGATTTTTAAGGCAAAGTACCCCACCTGGTAACAGAGCAATACCATGAACCACTGCTGCCTTCTGCTTTATTGCCCCCCCTTCCTGCTCACTGTGGGGGACAATAAATACAGACAGGGACAAGACTGGAAATTCAACAATACTTATACATCATTTATACATCAGCACTCTCTGGTTCAGAATACAAAATGGAACCTTGAATAATTCATAATTTCCATCTTTGCTGAAAGGTGTTTAATACTATTTTTAATTAACCATCAAATATTAAAATATATTTTTAAATCCTCTAAAGCAGCTGATAATTTTATGACCAAGCAAGCAGTGGAGCAGACCTAAATGCAATCTCCATTATTTGCAATATACTTCTCAATGGAGAAAAAACAATTGGCAGCTATGGGTCTCCCAGGAGATGGGGGCACAACAGAAGATGAGCACAGAAGGCTATCCTGTGGGTGTAGGCACCTTTACCAGGCATACAACGTGTTCCTCTGACTCTGCAGGCTGGGGAATGAAACCATGGCTCTGCCCTCTGTCCCTTCTGCCCAGGGGACACCAGCACCAGTGGAGCACCAGGGACAGTTTCCTTAGGAGGGCACACAATAGGGCTTAGGTTGCACATGTACAGTCCTGTTTTTCATCAGTTTTCAAATGATCTGTTAAAAAGAGAACTCACCAGTACTATTCTTAGAGTGAAAAGGAGAAGTGTCAAAGAGAAAACAAGTAATAATCAAAGTGTAGGGAAAAAAATACAGGTCACTACTACAAGACTAAAACTCAAGTGGAGCCAGATTCTACAAGCTCCCCACAAAAGCCATAGCCATAAGTGGTTTTAGTGCCAGAATCTGAATCCATAGGAAACCAATCCTTGTAGAAACCCTTGTGTTGGGCACTCTCTCAGTGATAGTCATTGCTATTCTACTGTGCCAAAAAACCATAAATGTGCTGACAAAAATACTTGCTGAGCCTCTGGTTGGAAAAGTTTGTGAGTTGTACCTCTGAACTACCCTGGGACTGAAAATCCACCAATATGAGAAGCAGTAAATCATGGCTTTGATAATAATAAAAAGGTGGGGGTTTTATAACCACTCCCTGCTTTCACTTTTTTGAAAGCCCAGTCTATGCTTTTTATGCCCATCCTAGCTCCTGAGTAGAGGGTCAAACCTATTTAACACTGCTAACAGTCAGACAAAACAAACTGAGAGAAATCCTGGGGGAAACTCTTGGACTAGAATCTTCTGAAAATTTATAGGTCCTATTTATGCAACTTTCCTATGTCAATAAATCTCAATTAGAGGACAATCTCCAAAGGGAAACCACAGTGAATTTTCCATTGCTGTTCATGTCTGCGCTGGTTGATCATCACCGGTGACGGCAAGCGTGGCTGCTCTGTCTGCAGACTGGAAGCAGACCTCCAGCAGCAATGTCATCTCCCAGGGATCAACTGCTTCCCCACTCCTCATGTCTCAGCTTGTTCTGCTCTCACGGTACATGCAATGATATCACCATGAAAAACGCTGCTGCCGCCAGTGCTATGGATGCCCAGATCTCTGGAGAGCTCTGCAAAACAGCTACTGCTGTTAGTAAACATCCTAGAAAACACACACTTCAGGTAAAAAATGCCTTCCCTATTCCAATCTATCTCAAAAGAAAAGAAATTTCTCTTTCCTGTTCATTTGCCATTGTTCTCTCTGCCACATAAACAAGTGCTACAGGGGAAAAACCACAATAAAGATCCCTCTTTAGAGAAGCAGAACAAATTCTGTTCTTACTGCAACGATTTGAAAAAGAGAAAAACCCTGCACACTGAACAAGAAGCAAATTAAAATGGTAAACAAAACATACTAATGTTTCTTCTAAGTTTTCTGCTTATCCTCAAAATGCTTCAGTTGTTGCATACAGAATTTTAAGTATTGTATTGTCTTTAAGACATAAGGTTCATCATAATTTAAATTCAAATTTGATTTTCTGGGTAGGGAAGCAGCACTCAACATTTGAACAGAAGTGATTTTCATTTAACAGATAATTGAGTTTATAAGTCAAGTTTTAAAGTAGCTGGGTCTTCAGGGCTGAGAATCTGAACTTCAGCAATACAATTGCTTTTTCACATGTAAGCACCGCTCTCTAACAGCAGCTCCACAGCCACTCAGCAGCTCTGAACTCAACCCCTTTAAGGCATGATGTTTTTTCTAAGCTGTGTGGTGCACCTCTTAATTCAGGGCCAAAGGACAAAGACAGCAACAAAATATAAAATCATGGATTTCAAGTCCATTCTCGAATTTGGAACTTTGCTGATGCATCAGCTTTAGTTTCCCACACTCACAGCACTGATTTTCTCCGTGGCTGACCTTCCTTCGTGAGTCTCAGGGACACTGTGACACACAGGCCTTCACCCACGGCCTTGATTTGCTCAGCTCAGGGGGTGAAGCCTGACAACAGCCTGGAGCTGGGCATGGGATCCTGCAGGACACAGCTAATGCCATCAGTGCCAGCTGAAGAGCCTGAGGCAACCAGCGGTGCCATCCCCACTGCTGCTCCTGGGAAACTACCAGAACATCACAACAAGTGAATTCCTCCCACACCAACATCAAGTTATGCCCTGCCAAAAGTACATACATTCTGAAACAGTAATTATTTAGTCTTAAAGTGGTAGGTGTTGCACCCTATAATGAGATACCTTATCTTATAATTAAATATCCGCAGCTGTCTCACAGAACACGCACTGAGAATTATTGTGCTCCAGGAATAATTCTCCCCAAAGTTTAAACAGAACGTAAATTAAACTGCACATTTTTGTGTAGGAAGAGGAGGAGGCTGACATAGGGAAAGGGGGGGCTGTTACAGCATTTTCAAATTAATCTAGTTTGATGCAGTTTATTATAATAGACAAATAAATTTTAAAAAATTCTGGTGGGCTAATTGCTGTCTGATTTGAAGGGATGATCATATATCACAAAATTTTAGTCAGATTCTTGTACTCAAATGAATAAACAACATTCACAAAACCCACTAATGGAATCAGAGGATGAACATTTTTTCCAAGCACAGACATCTATCACCAAGTTAGTTGCTTTCCATTTCTAGTAGTGACAGAATAGCTGCTATCCCATACACCCATATAAAGTCTTCTGAGTTTTCTGAGACATTGCTGCTGTAATATTCAAGCATTTCCGAGCCTTCAGTGCTTTTGTCTTCCCAGCAAACCTAAAAGCTTTGGAAAATCTCGCTGTCTAAGAGAAGAAAATGAATTCCCTATCCATGGGAAAATAACAGAATTTTGAAGCACAGATGTGCTTCAAATCAATGCCAAGACGAAAGATATCTTCCCCCTTATTTCTTGTTTTTGCAAGAAAAGGATCCCAAAAATATCAGTTTCATGAGAATCAATACAGACTTTCTAGCTCACTAGGCATCTGGGAGTATCCCCAGAAGGCTTTCTATGTAGGCAGTAACACAGATACACACTCAATTCAAAAGGTGGCTGCTGCATTCGCTGAATATTTTAAGTTTTCTGCAAATAAAAAAACCCCAACACACAAATCACAAACCAAAGACAAAACCCCACATCCTCTGTTCCACAAGAAGAAACCCCCAAACTATTTTTCTTTCAAAATATCATTCTCACTTCAAAGTACCCACCATCCTGCTATGGTTCTCAGGTAGAAAGAGAAGGCCCAGAATTACAAAGGGACTCTTGAGGTTGTGGATCACCTCATTCTGAGCCTCAAGGAACAGGCCTCACAATTCAAGTGTTGACTATACCATTTACATTTCTTGTAATCTAATTCTCAGAGCCAGCACACCAGCCATGATACAGAACTGCACCAAGCAACAGAAAACATGAAGGAAAGATGTGTCTGAAGTCTCAGACCTTTCTTCTGGGGTTTAGCCCTGAACTCCAGCCCTGACACTAGTGCTATTATAAATTCCATTTCAACACCTGAAAGTCACTCCTGGGCTTCTGCACTGCAGTATTTGACAGCCAGTAAGTAAATCACAGCGTTTCTCTGGCAAGGGTGGAAGGAAGCAGTGGACATTCAAATGCACTTTACACAGTGATTTCATGCAGAACGCACAACTGTTCCCTGGGCACTCAGACGTTGATCTTCACTGGAGCATCCACATGAGCATCCAGCAGCAAGCCATGAAAGGCAGATTTACTCTTGTTTGCCCTTTTCCTGGCCCTGGAGCTCCCACTGCAGTTACCTCACATACAGAGCAGGACAGAATGCTTTCCTCCAATGACCACAGGAAAAAGAAAAACAGAAAAATGGTGCAGAAACTCATAGCTCTAATTAGATCTGACATGAAACCCTGTTGGCCAGTCCCCCACTCTGGGCATTGAAGCTGCAGATTCCCCAAGGCCCTTTTCCTTCTTTATTTCACTTGTCACATTGGTTTCCCCCCAGATAGCCTGATATCACTTCAATTTTATTCCCATACTTAGAGGGCTTTTTAAATTCACTTTCAAACACTGCACTAAATTTACATCACAACATCTTACAGCTTCACTCAATGTGTTTTTGTGTTCTGTAGCTGTATATTTTCAACTTCCTTTTTTTTTTTGCCTCCAGAAGGACCCAATGGTGGCAAATCCAATCAAGTTTCAGTGCTATAATCAAATGTCATTGCTACTCTGCTTCCATTGTGTTCCCAGGTGCAAAGTCATTAGTACATCCTCTTCTTAACACTGTATTGCAAGGTTTTCTATTAATCATTAAAATCAGAGTGATTTTTTTTTTGTTCCTTTGATAATACCATATACATGGGAGAACACTGGGTGCTCCTGCTCCTCCATTAAACATCACAGGAGTCCAAGTAATTTGCTTGTACATTTTTTGGAAAAGCACAAAATTTCACCTTCATTTTTTAGCATTTTCTGTTCAAACCTCCTGACTTATTCAAGGTACTGGTAGCAAGAGGACAGCTATGAAATCACACTAGCTCCCCCTTCACATATCTGCTGCCTGCTAAGAAACCCCTAAGCTAATTTGATCCATGTATTCGTGGTTTCAGATTAGCTCCTAATGCAAGACTATTGTTTCACACTCTCACCTTCAAAGGCAGAGAGGCACAAGAGTTCATGGGTTTTCCCACTGTTGTGGTTTTCCTACTTTGTGACACACAAAATGAAATGCTCTTATTTTTAAAGTGGTGCTCAGGTGCAGCATGACCTCAGCAGACTTCCCACACCCAGGTGAAGGCTACAGGAAAATCCACAAGAACTGAATTTTGTGCAAGACCAGGCACAGTAAAAACCCCAGGTCCTTGTGCTTGTTCTGTAAATGCTCAGGTAGGTGAGAAGGACAGGCATTAGTTCCCAGCACCCTTCCAAGCTTGGTTGTGGTGGTCAAATACTCATGAGCTGGTAACAAACCTGGCAGCCTCCTCCAGGTTGGAGCTATCAGTCATCCCCAGCACAAGCTCCACACAGAGGAAACAATTAATCCTAAACCAGCCAGGCCAGCTTTATTAATGATTTTCTCTTTTGCTTTTATAAAACCTTGTAAGAAGTTATCTGAGCTCCACAAATTCTAACTCATCCATATATGTTATTTCTGTCATTCAAATTAAGGGGTTTATATAAATGGAGGAAGAGTTCAAAAATGGCACTGCTGCTTCTAGAGCATGAGCAGACTATACTAGCAGCAATTCTTTTAAATATGTCTGTGGAGTGCTGTGGGATCACAAATTAGCCGAGCAGAGAAAAGATTGACTAGGAAATCTGCTACCCGTTGGAGAGACAGCAGAATTCGAAAGAGATGCCAGAAACAAAGTGGATTAAAGTCTGCTGATATTGCTTGTCTGCTGTCCCTTGCATTTAAATAGATTGTATGTGTAAACTTGCTCTGTATCAAGACCTGTAAAACCATGTTGCATTACCTTTGTACTTCTCCCCCTTGCTTCATGAATAATGGATTAGCTTTAGGCCTCTGCTGTTGTCAGATAAACAAACTGTAAATTCCTTAGTTAAGAACTATTTTGCATGTTGCCTGCCCCTTAACTGGAGAACCCTATATTAAGCAAAAAGCTGTACAACGAAATTGTCTTTATTCCTCCCCCCGAATAAAAGTCCATTTTGACTGTCTCAGAGTGCCTAGAAACTCCGATGAGGAACAAGCCCCCACTATGCAAAGTTGTATAGAAACATGGGAAAAGCCTTGCTGCTGCCTTGCAGACTTGGAGTCTGGTGTTTTATTCTTCTTATTCCCACATCTATACTCACTGTCATGCCACTGCTGGCTGGGATGACATTTTTCGCTTCTCCTACAGTAGAGAGCAGAAATTACTAGGAAAAAAATTGCCTCTACAGGTACTGCTAGTAAATGTAGTTACTGTACTAGTAACTAGTTACAGTGACAACTAGTTGCTGATAAAAAACAGACTTTCTGCCTTTTCTGAAGCTGAAAGCAGTTGTAATGGTATAAGAAAAGAAAGATCAAACAGAGCTATTGTCTTATTTCTAAGTGGAAGTTATTGGAAGCTATTACACCAGAAGTTTATAACCAAGGTATCAACTGCTCATGGTCCCATTTCCCAAAAGTTTGTCAAATGTCTAAGAATGTACTTAATCATTAAACTTACAGCACAAAGCCATATCCTTCAATAAAACTAAATCTGACTTAAATCAGTTTATTTCTCCATACCTTCCACTTTTTACAGGCTGAAACACTCACATGGTGCTTCCCTGTCTAATCAGTGTCGTCAGCTGAAACTTTCAGATGTCACACAGCATTTAGTCCATGGTGGTGATTATTTCTTTCAAGTATTTTAAGCAGAAATAAAACCAGCTTCAATTCCAGCAGCATGAAGGAAGGGTACAGCATGCAATCTGCATGGCTTGGAACAGGAATGTGCCAGAGAAGCTCTGGGTGCTGTCAGGAAGCAAGTCTCAGACTGTTAGATCAGGATGTGCTCAACCTCCATGGAGCTGCCTGGGTGATCAGTCCTGCTGGGTGCTCACTTCAGTTTCTCAGGGTAAAAGGAACAGGCAGGGAGCTGAAGGAATGCTTTTTTTGGCAGCAGCCTTGCATGATGGCACAACTAAGATATGGCTCTTATCCTGTTTTAAGAAGCACCTTTTCCTACCAACCCACCCCTACCAACAGCTCTGTTGTGTTTGAGCTTAGTGTCTGCCACGTGCCTGCCAGAGCTTACATGGGCTTTGCATCCATCTCAAGTGGCAACAGGCCCCTCCCTGTCTGTAGGACACCTGTTTGCAGCAGGGAAAAGCCAGTTATGCCCGTGGGGACAGTGTGAGGAGGTGACATCCTCCCCAGAAAGGCACTGTGCTTCAGTGGCTGCAGAAGCTCCTTTTTTGGAGCCTCCTGTTCCTCTGAAATGCCTGCTTCAATAGTGTGTAGAGTTTGTATGCTGAAGACTTGCCATTTTTTATCTATCTCTTTAAAAATCATATTAAAAATGATGGCTGCATGCCCAAACTAATTTTTTGGATTCTTGGTAAATGTTTGTTTGGCATTAACTTACTGGCTCAGGTTTTGGCACTAAACATGAACATCAACAACTCCGTACTAGGCAAACATCACATGAATTCTGCAGCTTTCTGGGAAATTCAGGGATGAACCTTTGGTTTCACTGCTGAGCTTGCTTCTACTTGCACTACACCTACCTTTTCACTTAAACTTCCCTGAGCCAAGGGGTTTGGTGCATGGGTAATGGAGGTGGGAAAAATCCAGTCTTACTATGACAAAAACAACAACACAAGATGTAACAATTCTAGCCTAGTAGATGTGACAGACCAGGGGAGAATTAAAGATTTTTTTCTTAAAAAAAAAATGTACATTCTGCTTCTGCAGCGTTTCAAGGCCAGGATGGCACTAGGAAGAAATGTCTGCTCGCATTTCAATTTTTGGTCAGGATTCTGTCTGTAGGAGTTCAAAATAACCATCTGGAGTTGATCCAAAGTCTGTCTGGAAATCGATGGGAGCTTTTACACCAGTTCTGGTGCCTGTTGGAACAGCTCATTGACTCCCAAAGTACAGTTGTAAAGATGAAGAACATCCAAATACTAACTCATAGTTTTATTGATTCATAAACAAGTTTTACTGTGCAAAAATGTTTATAGTGGCTTTTACTTCTTTATCTGGGTTTTCCCATATCTTGACATAGTTAATTTTCTGCCTGAAAAGCAGAGCAGCAATGACTGAATCAACAGCTGCACTTTACTGATAAGGGATCAATTAACAAATTGTGAGGGCTGTTGCTGCCCAGTGTCTGCTAACTAAACTAAAATTCAGTGGCTGTGAAGGAGTCCTGGCCCTGTTAACTCCAACTAGCCATGGTAGTATTTCATACCATACATTTATGGACTTTACTATCACCTCTTTAATTCTGATGAAGCATTTGCAAAAGAGAGAAGGAAAAGTTTGTGTTCGCTGACATGTTTTTTTGCAATATGGTCCAATAAATAGCAACTGTTCCACCTTGTATTCAACTAGTAAATGATCAGTGAAAAACATAATAAAAGATATTTGCAACATGTGCAACTGCAGACTGGGGAGTTGCCTGTTTCCTCCATGACAGACAAGTACTTGTACCAGACATACTCTCAGGTGTTGAGGTACTCAGAGCAGAGGTATGCAAGCCCTACTGCTGTTGTGCATTGGAAGAACAACACAAAACTAGTAGTCTTGATGGAATTTGTAGAGAAACACTACTTTGTAGAAGAATATTTCAGTAACACAGGTCACAATGTGTTACTGGAAGCCTATATGCACAGTCCAGGCCAGGGAGAAAGGGAAAACGGGGCCCCTGTATTTTAGAATAATGGCACGAAGAACAGTAAACAATAAGAAGAATGTGGCAGTTGTTAGGGAAACAGGTAAACACATTGATACAGAGGGCATAGTTTTCAGACAAGTGCCAATCCAGCTGCGGGCACACCCCAGCCATTGACCAATTATATTCCTGTACTATTGTTAAGTGTGTGTGCTATGTAAACAATAAAGGGAGCAGTTTGACGATACCTCTGTGAGGATAATGTCCTGTTTCTGGTCGTCGTAACCTGGATGAGCTCAGAAAAAACCGACACAGGTTTTTCTCCCGCTTTACTACTTTCCAAGCTAACTTGCAGATCCTCTTCCTGCAGATTTTGAAGGCCATTCAATATCCTGGTGAAATGGCCTCAGGATCTTTTTACTTGAAGCATCTGCCACAGACCCCTCAGGAAGTGGTTCCATTCCTGAAGAAAGTCAGAACAGACCAGATTGGCACAGCAGAAAAAGGGATAAAGCCACAAATCTGCGACGTGGATGAACAATTTCACCAGTCTGATGCACTGGGGAAGGAACAACCCAGAGACAGACTTTCCAAATTACATAGTCTACTCTTCATTGTTGCCTGTTCTTGGGAGAAAGAGCAATAAAGACAGAGTGTGTCTTCCAGGGGAAGAACTTACACACACACATATTGAACTATGAATTGAAATCCATGGAGTCCTCACACTAAGCTATGCCCAGAAAACTGCCAAACATTCCTCATCTTCATGACTATTATGTTAGACTCTTCTCAGCTTATCATTCACCTGCACACTCATACAGAGAGACTACTCATCATCTTTTAGGACTCCCCTGTACAGCCAGACATAGAAAATATATTTTCTCCTTTTCTTTCTGAAGGCTTTGCTAAAATCATGGAAGCTGGAGAAGTCCTAGCACTTGCTTCAAGGTGAATTTACTGACCTGTTTGATCACACTGGAGACAGAGGTGTTTGGATGCACCAGGTCAGTAAAATGTTGCATGCCTGAGCATCAGTTTGCACACAATTTCTCAGGTTAAATTATGGATATTTACTTAAAGATTTCATTGTTAAAGTCATTTAGGGATGCTTTTAATTCTGATCTATCACCAGCAGAGAGTCTGAACATCGTCATTCATATCAGCTGGACACGTTAAGGTCATTGTATCCTGGGGGACAGAGAGAATTTAGACTTTGCTTTATACTGCTGACAACCCAGATACAGCTGTTACCCTTTGTTCCTCATCTCCACACAAAGCTGGAGCCTGCAGCAGTTTCATAGCAGCCTACACTGGGTATATACCTCTCTTTATAATGAAAGGAAGGTGGCAAATAGAGTAACAAGATGCTGCCACCAAAAGTCATGTATGACTTTGAAGAGTTTTACAGGCAAGTTAAAATTTAAATCCGAAATCCAAATGAATGGGTGAACTCAGTGTGTTGGACTTCACTAACGCCATAATTAATTGCCCTCATTTCTCTGTCACTTAAGTAATGACCCATATTTCAGCATGTGTTATGGCCACATCATATGGCACTCAGCCGTCATATATCCCACTGCTCCTTCCTCAAACCATTTTCCTCCACTTTAGTGGCATAGACCCAGGTTGAATGTATATATACCAGATTTATTTCCACACTACCCAGATTTTCGAACAAAAAGCTATATAGGCTAAACCCAGCAACTTCTTTCCACAACTTCTCAGCACAGCTGCAGACTGGAAAAGCAGAGAGGAAGGAGCAGAGGATTTTAAGATTTTTTCTTTTTTTTTAAGTCCGGAAATGTCCACTCCTTAAAGTGTACTTGCCAGATATGACAATGTATGTATGGCTTGGCTTCATGAACGAAGATTTGGGAAGAGCTCTCCGTACCTGGGTGAGCCCTTCGAGCTTGCGCAGTGGATTTTTAGGTGAGGTACAGCGTGAGCAGAACTGGCCCCATCGTTTAACTCCTGAGGTTCATCTGCCACGGCTGAGCAAGATTGGACAGTGACAGTGAAGTCCTTCGGACTAGAACCTACAGCACCCAGTATTCCCATGGGATCTCCCATTCAAGTACTAACTGGGGCTGACCCTGCTTTGCTTCTGAGATCTGACAGGATCAGATGTCAGGGAGGCATTTAACTGCCCTAGATTTGACAATGAAGTGGCATCATCTTACCTGCGAGGTAATTGCCAGTACAAGGAGTGCTGCGACTGGCAGCCATGAGCTTATTCCATTCTCTTGGCCTCTCAGTTTGTGCTCTTTAGAGATCTGAAATCTTCTTCAAGTTTTAGGAGGCAAAGCATTCAGTGGGCCAGAGCCAGAGGGCCCCTGTCTCATGCCTGAGCAGGAATCAGAGTCTGCGTTCTGTGCTAGCAGGACCTTTTAAGTGCCTCTTACAAAAGTAACGGTGGGGTACAGCAGTAAGAGGCAGCACTCTCTCTCATGGAAATACAGCAAGTCTCAAGCAGCTCCTTGGCTGAAGCAGTCTGAGCAGCCTTCAGACACATCCAAACCAGGCCAGGACAATAGAGAAGCAAATGTGACCTTAGTGAACAACTACAGACAGACAGCTCTGTTCCTGTCAGGGAGCTGAGCACAGGTTGACACTGTGCCCAGTAACTTCATGCACAAATCCATCAGACCTTTCAACCAATTCTCAAGCCCCAGATCCATCTCTGGCACTTGCCCTGGCATGAAGCTCCCTTTTCCTGAGCAAGTTGTGTTGTTTCAATGAGTAAAAATGTTCTCTAATGTTTGACAAATTACTTCTGGCACATGTGTCAGCAAACTTGAGGCCAAGAACTAATTGGATAAGGAAGTCGTAAGAACACTTCACAAAAACTCCTGTTATTGGTGCATTGTAGTCATTTTGAATCACAGTTTTTTAAACTGTCTCACAAAGGACAGCAAAAAGCTTTTTAAAGTGAGAAATTTCTCATAGCTTTCATGGCAATGCTGGAGAAAATAATGATAATATAATGTTGAATAAGCTATTTTTCACTCTCTCCTGTCTTAAGATACAAAAATATAGAGGCTAAGTAAAGATGTCATCAAGGCATCTAGGCCATGAACTTCTCTTGTATGTTTCTTCCAAGCACTCAATGAAAACACATTGGAAAATGCCTTGACTGACTTTATCAGTGCTGCCTTTAATTTTATATTTCTGCAAGACATCTTGTGCATTGCACATGTGCAGAATCCTTCTGGTTGTACAGTGAAGTGCACATGTCTCCTAGCAACAGTAGCCCCATTTTATATTTCTCAGGGCAAAGAACTTTGGTTGTTCTTTTTCCTCCTCAAGATTGTTTGTGTTGCTGGGATGAAGATAAAGAACAGAGCAGCAAGGCACCCAAAAATTAAAAACATTATGAAAACTGAGCAGTCCTTTTAAAAGAGAATTTCAAACTAAATCATTCCTTTTGGTCAGTGCTCACACTTCATTTCTTTCCTGCAGCAGCATCCCTCCATTACAGGAATACAACAGGAATACAACAAAAGGACACTGCATGTGGTGCCACCCTTGACCAGGGCTGCTGGCACTGAGTGCTGGGCTGCAGCTGGCTCCATGCTGGTATGAACACATCCTCCAGCAGAAACAGCAATGCTTCTGGGATGGCTGAGAGCCAGAATAGGAGATAGGTCTGGGGTTCAATGATGAGAGAAAAGGTTCTGGCTTTTAGGTTGGCTCTGTGCACCCTCCTTCAGAGGAATCCCCTCCAGAAGGGACCAAGGGGAGCAAAAGGCCTTTAAGCAGGTGATACATTACAAGTGGGATGCCAGAATGTGAGAAATGAAGTGTCTTGAGCTAAGGGACACCACCAGTGGCAATAGAAGTCATATGTCTGAAAGCTAGATACTGTTACGTGGCACCTGACTCCCAGAGCTGAGGAGGGGATGGATGGGGAACATCACACTTCCCCTGGAACATTTGTCAGGGCAGTTTCCTTCCTTTCCTAACTTCCTGCATCATTTCTCCTGCAATGAAAGAACTGTGTTTCAGCACCAGAGCTGAAACTAGTAACAAGTCAGTCACACAGAGTGGGATTAGAGAAAATGAAAATTCACACCTATACAACTTTAGGCTTTTGGGGATAAGTGCTGTTTGCCTGTTCCTAACCCCAGCAGCCCTACAAGAAGTCCACAGTCACTTCTGTGCTGCAAAATGATGAAACACAGCTCATTGCAGGCAGGTTGAAGGGATTTAGCATTTGAATTTTAGAAATATGAAAGTGATACACACAAAGATATTGCTGCCCTTCTTGTGAGCAACAGCAGAAAACCAGATTTTCTCAGTTCCACCTTAAAAAAAAGAAAAAAAATTAGTTGGTTTCAAAGTCTTTTATACCAAAATGTTATCACACACTTGCACACACTCACAAGCACCAGGGTAAGGAGCTGTCAGCTAGGATAAGATCCTCTCTAGCTCATATCTCCTTTTTTAAGACAAAAGAGAGTTTCCTTGGCTCCAAGGAACAACAACACTGGGGAGAGATCACACTGCTGCTTTTATCCCTCCTTACTTAAGCTATAGTTAATCTGTCATGGGGATCATCCGAAAGTGCCTACGTATCTGGATGACCTAAGAATTACAACTGTCACATTTCTCACCTTTGTGCTTTCAGAGAAATGAGCAGAGAGAAAGACTGGAGTAACCAGACCAGAAGACACCAAAGCTCAGCCTTGTATAAAAATACCACAGCTGAGGTGTCCTAGTTCAGCACCTGGGACCAGTTTATCACTGTGTGGGTGTGACCAAAGCTGTGTATTCTACACTCTCTAGTCATTTCTCATGAACTGTTACCAATGGCCCATTGGCAGCAGCTGCTCAGGGCACAGCTGAGCCCTCAGGCTGGGAGCTGGGTGTTAGAGAAGCCTGTGAGACAGGAGCTGTGATAACTCCCCTCTAGGAAGTCGTTAGTGTCTTCACACCCAGTCTGAAGGGTCATGTCTGCTAATCGGCCGTCAATGATTCCAAAATCCCCCCTGACTCACAGAGTCAGATCCCCCAGTCTGGAACTCCCTGCCCTGGGGGAGGGACTGGCATTCCCAACTAAACCAGAGGGTATATAATCTTGGGAGTTGGAGACTTCTGGGACCACTCTTTGAATCCAGAGGAGGACCAGAACCTTGACAGGAGAAGACCAGCACTCTCAACCAGACTGCAACTGTCCTCTGCACCAGCAGGTTTTTCCCTTCTTTTTTTACTTTGGAGTCGGGGGAACCAAGTGGATCTCAGCACAGGAACCAACAAATCCCACTGTGTTTGTGCCCCAGGGTGCTGGGTTATACTTCTGGGTTTCGTGGGTTAAAACCAATTTCTCTCTGTGCCATTGCATTTATTGTAATATTTTTATTAAATTGTAACTCTGACTTATAATCTCTTTTGAGCTGGCTTAATTTCTCCTGCTGGTTTACCTTTAAACCAGCAAATGAGCTCATGCTTCAGCAAAGGAGGTCCCCACTAGCACAAGAAACAGTCAGACATGGAGCACAGCAAAGAGCAGACATGATAAAAATGTAAGTGGAAAGCTCTGATAATTCCCCCTGCCACAAAGTTTTACTTCTTCATAATACAAACTCTCTTCCACCTGTGATTATCTTGGCCTTGGAGGCTGGAAAGGGTAATATTGTTCTTCTAAAGATGGCCCTTCCACAGACTTTAAAATGCCTCAAATTAAAACTCTGTATTTTACATTATACAAACAGAACTTGATTTCAAAGGGGAGAGGGATATTACAACTTTCTAGTGAGTCATTTCTAGCAGATAAAGCTATGAACAAGTTAAAACCCCTACTTTAATAGTCTAAAGAGAAGTGAACATTTCTTTAATGGTGGCATTAAATGCCAATCTTTATACAAGATGAAATTTAACTGCCAGGATCCAGTAGCTTTTGTGAATTACTGTTGGAAACTGACAGAAGGCCCTCAGAGCACAGCAGATCTCTCCTCCTAAAGCTCTGAGGAAAGCCATCTACAATGGTCACCCTTTCCACAACTCATCCTGTATCCAGGATGCTGTTGGGTGACCCTGAGCCTTACATTGGGGTGCTGGCAGGTAAGGAGAGCTGCTGCTCCATTAGATGTGTGGTTCCTCAGTGTCTCATGGCAACCCCAAACCACCTCAACACTGGATGCAGGGCTATGCAAAATAAAACTTCTTTGTAACATCCAAATAAATGCAAGATAGTTACAGTTGGTTTTCAAACAAACAAATGAACAAAGATATAAACTCCAGATCTAAATCTACCTGGACTCCCCTTTTCTAAAGAAGTAGGGGCTCAGACAGGTGTAACTCAAAGAAAACACCAGCAAGCAGTGCCTGATGGGCAACACAGAAGTCACAGAATAGCCAGTTTTTTCCATGAAGTGAAAAAATATTTGATGCCAATACATGGTCTGCTAAAAGGAAGGCTTAAAGCCTCCTGTTCATCATGGTCCAGTTGTAAGTCTAGGCTAAGATGTGATAGTGAGCAGCCACTTTAACATGATAAACTCTGCAGGAGAGAGGAGGATGGACAAAGGACTCCAAACTTGAGAGGGATTGAGAGATACCATGGAGACAATGTTTATCAGCAGATACACATACACACAACAAAAACAGGAGCACAGAAGTTTCTGGCTTGCTTTTGTAGCCAACAGAGAGATGGTATTAACAGCCAAGCCTCAAGAAAGCCACCAGATACCAGTTGAAATCTCCAGCATTTACAGAAAATGGTTGTTTCAGACCAGGAGCTCCCATTCTTCTTTGAAAATTTGTTTTCATGTTAGAAATTGAGCTATTTCAGCTTCAAGAGTCAACTGAAGGTGCCAAAATGAAGAATTCCAGTAGCAGTGTGGGTTCCTGTTTTCCTACCCGGCTCCAGCCCCTCTCTGGGGCAGACCTTCAGCACCCCTTGCTGCCCCCAGGCATGGCTGAACCAAAGGCAGCTGAAGATACTCTAACATGCCCTCTCAGTGTGGGAAGTAATAATATTGTTATATTTATTTCATAGATTTCATCCTATAAACCTTTAAAACACCAAGAAACTCCAGCTGCATAGAAGAATTATCTTTGCCACTTGAGGGCCTTTTTGGCTGAAATGCAGCCACATTTTCACATACAAATGGGTAACACCCAATTGAAATGAAGAGTGCTGCAGCCCCAAGTGGAATATTTTTCTCTAAATCAGAGCTTTGCCAACA
Source organism: Sakesphorus luctuosus (assembly GCA_013396695.1). Classification (NCBI taxonomy): domain Eukaryota; kingdom Metazoa; phylum Chordata; class Aves; order Passeriformes; family Thamnophilidae; genus Sakesphorus; species Sakesphorus luctuosus. Next base: position 24,487 of record VWZD01008859.1, on the reverse strand, counting down.
TAGGAAGGGCTACTTTAGTGAGATTTCCTATCACAGGATTTCCAGAGTTGTCAGAATCTGTCGAAACTACTGCCAAACCCGTCTTCAAACTGAGCAGTTAGAAATGTTTGCCAGTATTCAATAGAACATAATTAATTCAGCAGTTTAATTTGCATATTTCTCCCTATATTAATCTAAAATAAACCTCTTTTGAACAGGGAGCGGGAGGGTTTATGGATTCTGCTCATCACTTGGGCTGAACCAACCCAGAAAGCTCCATAATTCAGTTTATCCTTTATGAAGTTGCAAATAAATGGGTATTTTGCTGGCATTCTCTTATGGGCACAAGTAGTTAATCCACATTTTTCTAACAAAGAAGGATGGGTTGGTTTTCTTCCCTAAATCCCATTTGCTTTAAGTTGTCTCTGTCACATAGAATGTATCGGGCAGGGGGCTTTCTTTAAAAGGAAAAACAAAACATCAGCCTGAGGAAACATTCTGGCAATCAAAAAAACACCCCCAACCACTGATTTAATTAGGACTTTGATGATGCCCTGGTGGTTTGTGCTTGAAAACAATTGTGGGCTTTGGTAACAGCCTTTCCCCAGCCACACGTGCTCACATTCCCATCTGACCTTTACTCTGATGGACAATTTCTCCTCTTCCTTTCTCAGCAGCTAATTCCAGCCCCCTCAAGCCTCTGAGGACATCACTACCTTCACGATGATGCTGTGTAGTGGTTTTAGCTAGGCCTCAAATTAGCAGGCTCAGAGAATCTACGTGGATTGGTAGAGACAGCTCTCACCTGACTGGGTAACCAAGGAAGTATTTCATACCAGATGACACAAACCTAAGATATGATGCAGCAGTGGGAGGTGTTAGCTCAGTTCCACCTTGGCTGAGGTACAGAGAAGACACACTGCAGTCCCAGGAGGGACGGAGAGACCCAAGCCTACAGCACTGGCTCACCATCATGTTATCTTAGGGAAGTAAAATGTTTGTTCTTAGTCCTTCTCTTTGCTTAAGTCTGTCTTTGGAGCATTGACTTCTTACTTCTTTAGAATGATTTGTAGTTAGAATGGTAAAATCTGTGCTTACTGGGGAGTGGGAAGTTATATATGACTTGTATAAGTGTGTGTTATATTGTAGTTTTCTTTCAATTTTCTCTTTTCTGTATAAATATATGTTGTTAGTTTCAGCATAAACCTGGTTTGGAGTTTTTCTTCCCTCTCCTTCTTCAACCCTTTTTCTCTGTTCTTGGGCAGTTGGCATTTTGCCAGCTCAACCCAAGACATGCTGTCACTCAAGTCCAGGCCATTTTATGCCATTATTCTATTTATGAACAGGCACTGGCAGCAGCTCCTCTTCCCCCTTCACCACTGTGCTTCCTCTCAGACATCATTCCTGATGAGCACAGCAGCACACCTGCACCTCCCTGGTGCTGCTGGGATGCTGGGACACTTTCCTTTGCACCTTCCATGCACCTACATTTCCTCTCACCAGGTTGACTGACAGCACACTGACACTTAGAATGTGATGCAATTCTGCATGCTTCATCATATGTGAATTCAAGGCTAAATCAGATGCTGAATATCATTAATACACTGTGACAGTTGAGGGCACAGATTTTTTTTATCTGGTAAAGATTTACTGGGAAAGAATACAGGCGAGAAACTGAAGTGCAGACCCTCCCTAAAGCATCCTTACAGTGACAACACATTACTCTCCCCTCTGCAAGTTAACTGAAAATAAGGCAGAAGATTACACTTTTACTTTGTGGTTATGATTTCTAGGACACTCTTCCAGTAATTGCACTCAACATGACCTCTCAGCTCTGAAGTACAAAACTTGCTTAAACTCTAACAAGTTACAGAGCCTTATGAAGTCAGACTGGGCATAAGGCTTAGTTTCAGATAAAGGCACTTGAACTTAGGTGTTCACGTGAATCCTGTGTCTTTACAGTCCCACTGTAAATGCCCGGTCAAAGCAGTCTGGTGCCCAGAGATCTCAATAAGACAAGGCAGTCAGAGTGGCCTCCAATTGCACCTATGCAGTAACTAGCAATATTTTAGGTGTCCAAGGGCAGCCCTTGGGCCTCCAGCTAGAGGTCCAAACAGACATAGACCCCCCTGAATCCTCCTATACCTGCCAGCTGTGTGCAGACATTGTGGATGCTGTGGGGCAACCCAGACAACACCAGACAGCTGTGCTGACACAACTAAATCTCCTCTTCAGGGTTTGTTTTAGGATGAGCCCATCTGCTTTTCAGGGCTGTTTTCTCTAATGGGAGCTGAGACACTTCACTCCCAAGCAGACACTTACTGTGACATCTGTGGTGTTGCCTGGAGTGAGTCCCTTGAGTGAGCATGGAGAGAGGTCCTGATGCATCCTTGAGAAGCCAAACACAGACCAAAACCCAGAGCTTCTCTGTACAGACAGACTCCCAGATGAAATGCCTGAAAACCAGAATAATGCTTTTTCCTTGAAGTTCAAGAGGTGTTTTTCACTGTTTCATTCTCTGAACAGGTTGAAACAGATGACAATATCCCCCTTAGCTACTGCCTTCAAAAATGAGACCGCCCTCAGAGACATGGCACTGCCATTTTCGGAACAAGTTCTGATTAAAGGGTGAGAGTGTGAGCCACAGAACAAAACAGGTTTTCCAGCACACAGCCTCAGGCAGCAACAACTATTTGAGGCTCCATTTACAGCAGAATGGAGAGGGCAGCTTTTGTAAGCTGTTAGTATATCCACTAGTAATTATTAAAGCTGATTAATGCTCACCAGTCAGCAGCAAAAGAAGAGGCATTTTTGCAAGGCTGCCACATCCAGGAGGCACATACATCTCGCACAACAGCTGGGGCCCACACGACAAAAGTCTTTGCAGTACCTCAAGCAAAGGACAGAGTATCTCCTATGAAAGTGTTTTGTACACTGCAAGCTGGATAATGAGACAACCACATACTTGTACATTAATTTTTTAATAGGTGTAGCTCATTAGCAAAATGCTGCACAGCTAAATACATGTAAGCTCCTGAAATTCTTCTTACATGCAGTTTCTCTCTCTACCTTATATAGAAAATAAAGCAAAAGAGGTCCCTTCTTTTCTTGTGTATTCACCCTACAATGTAATGTACCTGTTTCTAGCCTTGCATTTTTATTTTCTTTTGTTAGGAAATTCAATACTTCATTACTGATAGAATTATACTTGAGCATGCTGAAAAAATGTTATTTCCTTCCCATATTAATCCATCCGGGGAGGAAATCCTGCACCTGAACAAGTGTGCATGTGAACCCAAGGGTTCCTGGTGCCTTGAAAACACAAATGACAGTTGTAAGAACTGGCTTCTGCATTTCTTCTGTAGTTAAAGAACTCAGAGTCCCCATAGATACATGTCTGCAGAAAAGCAGATGAACTGTTTCTGCCCCAAATTCTTTTTCTTAGCACAGCTGGTTAGAAAATCATGGCTAACCACTTCTTCCTGCACCTGAACTAACCCTTTACTGAAGCATAGCTGAGAGCTTTCTTCTCAAGAGACTAAGAGAAGTATTCTACAAAATTAATGCTCCATTTCCTACGCAATATGCTGAAGACTAACATTTCTCCCTTGGATTTATAGTACTTAGAGGAGTAGGAGTTGGAAGCCATCATGCAGCAGGAAAGGTCTGATGGAGTTCCATCACAGGAACGTGGTGGAAATGGCTGGGATGACTGGAGTGCTGCCATGTATGGCTATGGGCTCTTCAGAAGGGACAGGAGAGGTGGGAGAGGTGCAGGGATGAGTCTGTATGTTGAGTCCCTTGACTCTGTAGAACTTGAGGTCAGTGACAGCAAGGTTGAGTGTTCGTGGGTGAGAATCATGGGGAGTCCAAAAAGACCAGCATCCTGGTGGGAGTCTGTTCTAGACCACCCAGCCAGGGTGAAGAAATGGAGGAATTATTCTACAAGCAGCTGGCAGATGTTTCAAGATCATCAGCCCTTTTTCTCGTGGGAGACTTTCACCTGCCAGGTATGTGCTGAGAACTCCACCCAGCAGAGAAGGGGTCTAGGAGGTTCCTGGAATGTGTTCAGGAG
>VWZD01008859.1:0-14698 GCA_013396695.1 Sakesphorus luctuosus | reverse complement strand
GAGTGGTTGATGGCTCTAGATTCCAACATAATGGTGGGGCAGAGGTGAAAAACAGACCTCCACCACCTGGGAGGGGAAGGGGCTTTTCTCATGTGCTGCTTCACTTCATTTTGGGCAGCTGCTGTGACTGGAAGCCACTGTTTGCTGAGCTGGTGAGAGCTCCTTCTGGCTCTTCTCTTCACCTTCTCCTCTCCGTCTCCGGGCACTCTGAGCTTCAGAAAGAGAGAGGGGAGAGAGAGGAGGGTCACAGCTGCTTTGGGGCACATCGAAGACCGTCTTTTTCCTGGGGACCAGCTTTGACTGCAAGGAGATTTCTGGGAACTACCACCACCCCTCAACTTCCAGAGTTTCCTTCTTTGAACAAATGACAAGGAGAGAGTCTGCTCTTCCCCATGGAAAAGGTTCCAGCCCGCCCCCATATGAGTCATACACAGCCCTCTCTCTTGTCCCTGCCTTGCTGGGAAAAGACTGAGAATTCAGCTTGCAGCTGGCCAAGGTGCAACACTGCCACCTGCTGTCTGCAAATATAATTGCACAGGGAGGAAATCACAGTAGTTTGGGGGTTGTTTTTTGATGCTGGGGGAGTAGTTTGCTCTGGTCTCTTCATAGTTCTTTCTATCTATCTATCTATCTATCTATCTATCTATCTATCTATCTATCTATCTATCTATCATCTATCTATCGTAGTTAAGAACAGTCATCCCTCTTATATAGATTTTCTAATTAAAGTTCTTCTTTTTTTAATTAATAAGGGGTGAAGTAGTTATTGAGCAGTTCCCTCCTCTAGTCTTCATGAGCACTTTGGTTTCCCTTAAACTAGTACAACTATCAGCATCACAGCTCAAGCATGGAAACTCTGGAATGCTTAATTTGAAGTCAGCGATTCCCAAGCCTTCTATCTCAGCAGCTATCTGGGGACTTCATCTTTAAAGGATATGTGTTTTGGCAAAACCTGCCAAATCACAGCACAGAAGAAAGAACTTTATGGGTACTTGTCGCAGTCTTGGTCTTTTGGGATAGGACCAGACCGGCGACGGGGGTTCTTGTGCTGCCTNTTCCACACGTGGAAGTCCACTTCTTTGTTCCTTTCCTTTCTCCACTCATCCATGTCCACGTAGGTGCCATCTCCAACAGGTACTCTTATTCAGACAGCAGTACCTACAGATTATAACCATCCCACTGAGACTGCACAGACTTAGGGCACTGCTGGAGAACAGAGCAGCCACAGGTTCCCAACTGCTTCAGTGAACAGGATCCATGTTCAAATAAAAAACCCACCACATTTTCATCCTTTTGAATGAATTTTTCATCCATCTGAATAAACTTCAAGTTTTATTCACAATTACTGTATGTATGTAAATACACACATACAGATGCTGAAGAGCTGGCAGCCAGAGAACATAAGCAATTTAGTGGAAGAGCATGGTGCATATTTGNTGAGACAGGCTGGGAAATTCCACGTTGTAAAAGAAAAGTTGTTAAAAATCTTGTGTGAGTTCATATATATAAATCACGGTGGCTAAAACAAAAGAGGCACACTTCATAGATTCCACACAAAAGGTAGTTTATTCAAGAAACCCTATGGAGAGACAAAAGACAGGTAAAAAGCCCAGCCTAAATAACTTTTCCTTACAGAATATATCCTAACCTTCTTCCCACCCATAGCTGCATCTCACAGGTTGAAACCACAGTGTCTATAAATCTCATTACAGCTTTAATTGGATGACACATCTTTAGCAGATGTTCATTTTTGCTATGAGAAGAGTTATCTCTTCAAATTCTTTTACTATAAGCAGAATAACTCAAAGCCTTCTTATCTTCTTTGTTTTTGCTAGCTTGTTGGCCTTTATCACAGAACTAACTCGCACCTGTTAGGAGGCCCCAAAACTCTGTCTGTTATTCTAAAAACCCCTTTTCTTAACTAAAAAATCACTTATTATTCCTACACCATGTTAGCAACAATCAGACCACACAGCCACTTGTTGTGAACAGCAGATAAATTGCCAACTTGAAAACATCCACAGGCTAAAGATAACACAACCACACACAAGTTTCATTAAGAGCAAGTAGCAATAGTGCCTGGTACAGACTGGTTTTGTGTCACTCTACTCTTTTTTGTGCATCTTATTCCTGTGCTTTTCCCTTTGGATGGCCAAATAATGCAAGAGGACAGCTGTATTCCCACCAGGATCAAAGTCCTGTGCTTTGGCAGTTCAGAGCTTAAATATCTTTTTTGTTGCTGTCTTCTCCCTAATAAAAAAAATGGAAAGTTACCACTCCAGCCTTCCAGAGCAGCAGAGAAGCGCTGAACAGAGTTCAGAGGGCTTTCAGGACATGCTTAGCATGCAGATTCTGGAGAGCTGAGACATGCTTGTTGGAGGAGCAGACTAGACAAAGTAGGGAGAAGAGACTTTTAGAGCTGTCTAGTGACAGAGACAGGATAATTAGTCTTCCAGAGGCCTTGTTGACTCAGTTCTAGTTGGAACATTGAAGGATTAGCTCTCCTCTGCTGACTGTGCAGCACAACCTACCAGGTCATGAACAGCAGTTGGCTTTTTTGGGGCTGAATGCAGCTCCTCAGCCAAACCAGCAGTAAAACAAAACGTGAGCAAACAGAAAGTGGTAAATGCTGCTTGAAATGCAGTGTCCAGGATTCAAGCAAGATTTGTTCTGTTTTCTAGTTGGCACCAGAAAAACATACTCCCATACAGATGCAATGTGGCTTTGTAAAGAAGTTCACTTCAATGGCCTCAGAGAAAAACAGAAGAGAAAAATGCAGAAACAGTTAAGTCAGCAGTGTGGATTTTCAGATTGAATGTCCCTGGTAGTGCACACTTCTGAAAAGTAATAAACACTGATTTTCAAATGCTTCTCCTCTCCCACCCCCACCCCAAGTTAACAGGAAAACAAAACCAAAAATAAGTATCAATATCTCTATGGGGTTTCATAGGATGAAGCAAAGACAGTGTCATGGTTTAGGAGTAGTGCTCCTCAATTTAATTCTCCCGCTGAGACTCTCCAAACCACACCGCTGCTCACTCACTCCCTCTTTGCACCCTCCTGCCCCACGCCCCCACACAGATGGTTGGAGAGGAGAATTGGAGGTACAAAACACAAAGATCCTGGCTTGAGATAAGAACAATTTACAGGAAATAGCAATGAGATAAGAAAATTAACAGTAACAATATTAACAACACCCTGACTGCTTTCCTCGCCCATGCTTGCTCACCCAGAAGAGAGACCTTCTCCCCACCTTCAACCCGGCTTCAACTGCCCCCTGGCAACGCCCTGAGGTGGCATAGAATAGCCTCCAGGTCCTGGCCATGCTCCCTCCCGGCTGCTGCAAGAAACTGAGGCTATCCTGACCAGAACCAGAGCACACAGCTGTAGTGCAGCACTTCTTTGGCATTTTGGCCTCCAGAAACAGTATCTAATGAGAGATGCTAAAAGAAACAATGAGTCCATGTGCACACCCAGATGTGGGATCACAAAATACCCCAGCAGGGAAAAGATTGTCTAGGAAATCTGCTACCCCTTGGAGAGACAGCAGAATTTGAAGGAGACGCCAGTAACAAAGTGGATTAAAGTCTGCTGATATTGCTTGTCTGCTTCCCTTGCATTTGAATAGAGTGTATGTGTAAACTTGCTCTGTTTCAAGACCTGTAAAACCATGTTGCTTTTCCTTTTGTACTTCTCCTTGATTCATGAATAATGGATTAGCTTTAAGCCTCTGCTGTTATCAGATAAACAAACTGTAATTTCCTTGGTTAAGAACTATTTTGCATGTTGCCTGCCCCTTAACTGGAAAAACCTATATTAAGCAAAAAGCTGTACACGAATTTGTCTTTTATTCCTGCTCCCGAATAAAAGTCCGTTTTGACCGTCTCACCCAGATATCCATTTGAGTGGAGGCAGAAAGCAACTAGTAAGATAGGAGTTGTATGTCTGGGGACATGGTGCTCTCTCCAAATCTTGTTCGCAAACCCCATCTCCACAAAGTAATGCTGGTACTTGCAAGCCATGTAGCTACCCAGCATTGGAGGGCCTGGAGCCCCTGTGCTCTACGGCCAAAGCAGACAAGTCATGCTGGAACAGTGATGCAGCTGAGCATCTATTTGTCATGTCCTGAACTGGGAGGGCTTCTTCTTCACACTGCTGTGTTAAAGATTTTGTGTCAGTCAGTCTAAGGGTCACTTTAGGTTTTGATTCCAACCACACTTCACTCTGAAGTGTCCTCAGAGGCAGCAGCTATTGCCAGTGTGCTGTACCCCTCACCTTAACAGGTCTGCACTAGTATTGTGAGGGGTTAGGTCAAGTAATCAGATTTGTGGGGGAAAAAGAGGGATATGTAGCTCTCTTCCTCCTAGCAAGTCTCTGGATAGTAATTTGCCTCTGTAGTAGTTTAACATAAACCGTTGCTTTTATTTCTGAATTTAAACCTGTCTATCCAGCCTTGTCTGTCTTTTCCTCAAAGCTAATACCCCACTAGTCACGGGTGGCCAGTCTGATGTCACCCCAGTCACTGTCACCCTCTGTGCTTGACCTGTGAGCCAACTGCTCACCCACCACAGGGTGTGTTTATCCAGCTGTGGGCCAGACAGTTTGTTCAGAAGCATCCTGTGAGAGACAGGATCAAATGCTTTACTGAAATCCAAAAATGTCACATCAGTTGGGGTCCCCATGATCAACCAGGTGAGTTATGCTGTAGCAGAAGTAACTCCAGGATGGACAAGCAGGACCTTCCTCTCAGGAAGCTGTGCTGGCTGTGACTGATGACAGTGTTGTCTTTCAGGTGTTTTTCAATACCAAAATAATCTTCATAACTTTACCAGGTACTGAAGTGAGACTGATAAGCCTGTAATTGCCAAGGTCCTGCTTCTTGTGTTTCTTGAAAATCGAGACAATATTCACCAGCTTCCAGACATACGGGACCTCTCTGGACTCCTGAGAGCACTCAAAAATCATTGAGAGAGGTTTTGTGATGACATCAGCAGCTCTTTGTGTATTCTTGAATAAATCCCATCAGACCTCATAGATTTGTAGGGATCCAGCTGGAGCAGCAGATCCCACACAAGGTCAGGGTCACCTGGAAAGTTGACCATTCTCACAGTCATGGTCCTCCAGCTCAAGGCAGTGAGAACCCCTTGGTCCATCATCTGTGTTGAAGGCAGAGGCAAAGAAAGCATTTAATACTTCTGCCTTGTCTTTGTCCCTGTTAGTATCCTAAAATATAGGACCCTCAACACAAAAAATCAAAGCTGGAAAATGAGACGTTGGACAGAAAGACTTTCTAACCATGTTATGGAAAAAGAAAAAAAATAGAAAGAAATAAAAAAAAGAAAAACGCTGTAAAGAAGAAATCTCTTGCCACCCTGGTCACAGAAGAGTCACATTTGCTTCCCAGCCTGCCAGCATAACAGCTCACCTTAGTCACGCTGCACATTACAAGCTTGCTGCTAGCTGGGTGAGAAGCCTAGGTAAAAAAAAAGCCAAACTACCTTGGGAAAATGGTATGGATAATTTTCTCCTTAGCTATCTCTATTCAGCCACCTTCAGCTCCTCACATCAAAGCACCATAGCCACAAAATCTTTTTAATAATTGTATCTGTATTTGATTTAATTTTATATTCCCCTCTGACTGTGCAACTACCCACTTCAATCAATAACAGGTATTCTATTTGTGGACATTTTTCCTGACTCTTCCACGCAGTCGTCCTTATTCCCCTGAAAGAGGCATTTGTAATTTGCACTGAAATTTGGGGTGGTGTATGCGTGACCCAGCTGTGCCTCTCTGTTTGCAGACAGGTGCATCTATCAGAACTGAGTGATGGCATAATTCTTGTAGATAAATTCCTGCTGCAGAGAGGCCATGTCACTTCAGTAACTGTACCCTTCTACTTAAGGCTAAGGAGGAACTAGCATGTAAGTATCCAGTTGAGTGCAATCCCTTTGAAATTTCTGTGTCTAGAGATTGGTGTCTGCTTCTGTTTCTGCATCTACATCCCCTTTGAGGGAATGAGAAGGCAAACAGTTGTGTCATGGTGCTCAGGCAGTTCTTCTATTTGGGGTTCTGGCACACAACGTCTTTGACATGAGCACTGTAATTGTTGCCATTCAAATGTCAGATGAGCTCTTCTGTCCTGTACAGCTGGTGTCTCCTGAAATGCCCAAGCTCAGCCATTTGGAGGCTCACTCAAAGAGTGCTCATTCCTGCCCAGGCAGGAGGACAAGATCAAACTTAGTTCTCATTTCACAGGAGATTCCCAGGAAGCCTATTTAAAACTCATCCTTTTGATTAGTTACAGCAGAAGCAGCATTTAAGACTAACACATGGTACTCATTTAAGACTGGCTCTTTTGTATTTTAGCTGTTTAGATTTCAGAAGTTTTAATTTTTGATCTAATCAAACAAGGTGTTTGATTAGATACAGGTATTAGATACAGATATTAGGTGTTTTCTAACACCTTCCCAAATGCAGACTAAAGCTGCCTATATCTCTGTGTCTGTAATTATATACACACACATTATAACATCCATCAGAATAGATTGAGAAGTCTTCAGTTAAACAGAAAACATGCTATCATATAATACAGTAAATTAAATAGACCCTCCTCAGAGAAACGGAAGGCACTGATCAGCTCTGAGGACTATATTTAGTCTCTGTCAAAGATAATGAGAGAGCAGGCACACAGAAAGGTCAGCAGACATCTGAAGCACTGGCCTTTCCTCCCACCTCCCCATAAAGATGCACGTTCCCTTGGTTTTCCTAGGGACAATTTGTGTGCTGGTGAAGTCAGTTGGAAGTGCTGGAGTTTGTGTTCCCTATTGACACAGTAATAGACACAATGACTCTGTGCTCAGGTGTGCTGGGGATGAAAATGAGCCTGAAGCAACTTTAATCTGCAGTGACTTTCAAACCTTACTGGACATGTTAGCCATGTTATTTTTTAAGAATTTAAGTAAATGCAAAAAACGGAATATGTCCTTCCCTGCTCATCTTTATATCCAATCAGTATCATTCAATGGGATTCTTTTACCATATAGAGACAGGCAACAGTGGTAGATTTACAGAAATTACAGTCAGAGCTGACAAATCAGAAATCAAAATTATACTCCCACCTCTCTCCCAGGTTCCACTGGGCTCAAAGTTCAAGCTCAGCTTGGTGCAGGCACTGAATTTACAGCTTTGTGCTCATTAGGGAACCTCCTGTGGACTTCCCAGGAACAACCCTGAGGCTGTCTTATTTACATGCTCCAACAGACACAAATTACTTAACCTCAGGAGTACCCCACAATCACCTCTAACAGCTGAACCCTAGGAACAAAGCACTGTATCTGAGGAATCTATGACAACAATGGAGGACATTAGTCTCACCAGTCCAAGTCTGATGGTCAACCAGGGGTGCTGCACTCCAGGGGAAACTTGCTCAGCTCCCTGCAATCCAGGAGTTGTTATTGTATTCAGCTTCCTACCTGCCATGCAGGCTTCAACCACTTCTTCAGCAGCAGCACTTGTTTCAGCACCTGTCCTCACTGGCCAAATGCTTCAAGGATTATTGGGAAAAGGAGTGATGGGAAGAGGGCCTGGCCCACAGGACTCTCTCATTTTGATCTTTTTCCTGCATGAAAATTTTTTTAGGGTAAGAAACTTAGCATTTCCTTCAAGAAAGGAAGAAAAAAGACAGCACAAGAAGTAAAAAAACGGGCAAAAAATGCCAATGATGAACTTGTCTCCATTCCTAATGATGCCAGACCGCACAACAGGAGGAGTTTGGGCAGTTAAACATTAAAATTATTCTTGGCCTAAACAGGGTGATCTGGCAGATATGAGTGAAGGACTGGGATGCAGGATTCCTCCTATGATTCAATTTTCCTTTAGGAATTGTCATCCAAGATTAGTTCATTATTTTAGAGCAAAGAGGGTTTGCTCTGGTTTTCCCAAAATCCTTTAACATATGATATGCAAACCTTCTAAATCTCACTACCCAAACAGAACATGTTATTTTCTTTCCTGGTTACTATGATCTCATGTTTTCAATGCTAGTAACACCACTTGAGTGTCACTGATACTGGTCTCCATAGGACTGGTATACCACAGAGCATCCTGGCTAACTGGAATATATAAAATGGAAATTTACTCACTAGACTTATCAGGTTTTATTTGCGTTCACACTAACAGGACTTCATAGTATAAGGTAGGACAAAGTTTGGGAGGATGATGACAAGGTATCTTATAATTAGCAGCAGGATGAAAACGAGGACCAGATCAGATATTAAAGATTGGTTTAAACAGGGAGAAAATGACATAAGGAAATCAAATACTGTTTAAATAGTCCTAACCTGGCTTAATGGCTTCAAGAAGAGCAGTGTGCAAGTGTCTGTCTCTATTCTCAAACTCCTGTACACATTGACCTAACCATGAATGTAGGCAGTCATGTACAAACCAAGGCTTCTCTAGCAATCCTTGTGCTGGTTTTCAGGTAATACAGAAAGAAAAAAAAAAGAATTCAATTGGTGCAGATGGTCAATCCACAGTTTAAATTAAAAGATGGTAATTTATTATCCAAGGTTTAAATCGAGGCATTAAATGTACAGATTTAATAAGCTTTCTCATTATTTTATTGCCATGCTACTTCCATCACTGGCAATGAAAAAGAGCAGTGCCACTCCATTCAGACACTCTGGATTTGGACCTTACCTGGGTCTGAATGAATAAACTGGGTGACTGACCATGGGGAGTTGAGCGTTTGGTGCCTGCAGGAGATGGCTCACATGAGGTGGAGCAGGCTGAGCAGAGAAAAGCTGCGTAGGTAAAACACTGCACAGAAGTGAAGCACTAAGGCAGCTTACTTACCTGGGGAGTGTTTACAAGACAAAAACTGATGGTACAGGAGATTTGTAAAGCAGATGTAATTGGTGATATATCTTAACATCAAACAAGCCAAAGAAAAACTATGGTTAGACTTATGGACAAGATTAAGGATGGAGCTGTTACATTAAAAGAAATACAGTCATTCAGGAAAGCTTTGGCAAGTTAGATGGATCATACCTGACTCCTGCCTTTAGAGGCGTACCTGAAGAGGTGAGATTGGTACTGTCTGACATTCTCATTGACACTTTGGAGGGACAGAACAAATTCAAATCTGAACTGAATCACTCCTAGAAATGTGCACACACACCCCCCTCCCGTCTATTGTACTGATGAGTCAAATGCATGAAATTGGGATAAATATGATGCCACATTTTAGAGACATCATCTAGACCATGAGGCATTAAACCGAGTCAAAAGAGGCAGAATCTGGTTGAGCAGACAGAGCTGCTGCCCATCCTGGCAGAGTTCCCCTTCTCCTTTGTCTCTGCAGAGTCACTAATATTTTCTGTCTGCTTTGTCTTAAATGATTTAGCAGATTTACTGAGATAGAAAGAGATCACAGTCCTTCTTCCAAGCTCAGCAGAAACTGAGCAGAGTTTGTTCATACCAAAACTTTAGAAGAAATTCAGCCATCAAAAAGAACAACAGCAGGAAAAACATCCCTCAAACAGCAAAGAAAAATGCCTAATTTTTCATGCTACTACCAGGTGATTCAATTAAAACAGTTGTCTACAATGATAGATGAAGACTTAAATTTCTCATGGTTCCACAGTCAAGCTCAGGATATGCCAGAGAAATTTGAGAAAGGTTTATGAAATGGGTTTAAAACAGGAAAGTGACTTGCAATGTTACTGCTCAAAAGCTGGTTAATTCACTCTGGGGGTGTCAGCCAGTACTTGTGCAGCATGAGACAAAGAAGCGAGAAGATTACAGACTTTAAAAAAGTTCATCTAGTGCGGATAAGCTTAGTACAACCAAAGCCATTTGTGGTTTTCAAGATTTTGTAGCAAATGTGTAGGTTTGGAATTAAAATTTCCTGGGAGTAATGAACATGTATAATGCTGTAGAGCACAGCTTGCAATGCAACAAAAGCTCTTCTCTGTAAAAAAAGTTTTCCAGAGTCTTCTGAAGAAATTCAGAATGACACCTTGAAAAATAATTCTTCACATAAAAATACTGTGTTCAAGAAGCCTCATATGAATAATGAAACAAGAAGCACAGTTGCTTTCTATGAAGAGTTAAAAAGAAAAACCTCTTATTGTTTAAAATAGAGGTGCTTAGTGCTGTCCCTTCACCCACCACTTCACCCATCTGCTCTCTGAGAGCACACAGGGGAATCCATCTACCTTGTTTCTGGGACTGCTGGCATGAGATCTCTTACCATTTCAGCTGAGGTATTCAGGGCTCCCTGTATCTGTTATTCAGCAGCAAAATGCTTCTTTATTTCCAAGGTTTCAGAAGTAGCATAACTGATTGGGTCAGCACTGCATATTTATGCACAGAAGAATAATTGAATTTGTAATTCAGCCATCACAGGAGGGTTCCTGGCTTATTCCATAAATCGTGATAATACTGTTTGCACTGTTTATTCCTGCTAGGAAAGCGTCAGGAATGCTGGTATCTCAGCACAAGCTCTGCACACTCATGTATCCCCAAACTGCTGCAGTATGCAATCTGCCTATCAAACACTCTCATGTGTCCAAAAAATAGCTTAAAAAGGAACTTAAAGTGTGTATACAAGGCCTTGCCCTCAGTCTAGTCACTGTCTGCAGCTTGAACAAAGCTATCATTGCACATGTAAAAGTATTTGTTAGTAAATATCACTAAAGTTGCAAGTCACAAATAGAGATGGTGGCTTACCCTACAGAAGGTGCTCCAAGTGCACAGGCTGACTGCAGTAGCCCCAAACCAGCTCAGGATTCCCCTGTATAGACATTTAATCACTTGTTTGTGTAGCATAACCAGAATAAAATGGAAGGGTGTCAGCTATCAAAAATCTCCTATCAACATTTTTTAGTTAATTTATCACATTTTCAGTACTCTAGATATAGACCTAGAGCATCCACAGAGTCTTAAGATGTGCCAGGGGAGAATTAAGTTGAACATTAGGAAGAAGCTCTTTACAGAAAGAGTGATTAGATGTCAGAATGGGCTGCTCAGGAAGGTGGTGGAGTCACGGTCCCTGGAGGTGTTTAAGGAAAGACAGGATGTGGCACTCTGTGCCATGATCTGGTTGACAAGGTAGTGCTGAGTTATAGGTCAGACTCAATGAACTCAAAGGTTGCTTTTCCAACCTAGCTGGTTCTGTGACCCAAGATCTGCACAATGCGAGCTCTTTGCATGATGTCTTTAGGAAATTTCTCCATCTACCAGCTCCTTGTAAAATACTATGGGTATCTTGTGTATTCTGTACTCCAGTTCATCAGAAATACTCTCAAACTCACCAATACTTCATGGAAGAGTTACCTAGTTAGATTTTATACTTTTGGGGCCTTGCTTTAGTGTGTACATGTTGCTGTATCTGGTTGTGCCTTCCGTATATGCACAACAGGCTGGTGTTCTCCCTTCTCTGTGCACACCTCTTGGCAATCAGCACAGCGTGTGCCTGGCCACACAACACAGCCTTCCACATTTGTCTTCACTTACCCTTTCAGCTCACTGCCTTTTTCTCCTGAGTGAGATAAATTATCTCAGGTAAAGGACACAGCATTTCATCAAAGGGGAGATGAGGCAGGAGAAGGTATCAAGGAAAGGATCTGTACAGCCAGACAGAGCAAGATCAGATGTTTAGCATGGGAGTCTGTACAAACACCTTTTCTTACGTGTAGGTAAGTCCACCCACATACTTCTCCCTGCGGGTCAACAGATTAATACAAAACTGTCCTAACTCAGGCAGGGTAG
The DNA here is from genome assembly GCA_013396695.1 of Sakesphorus luctuosus. NCBI lineage: Eukaryota > Metazoa > Chordata > Aves > Passeriformes > Thamnophilidae > Sakesphorus > Sakesphorus luctuosus. Next base: position 2,925 of record VWZD01008859.1, on the reverse strand, counting down.
AGTTTCATCATGGCTCGGCTTCATGAACGAAGATTTGGGAAGGACTCTACCCACATGGGTGTGTCCTTCGAGCTGTGCAATGGATTTTTTAGGTGAGGCACAGCATGCGTGGAATGGGGCTCACCCTTTGCTCCTAAGGTTCATCTGCCACAGCCAAGTGAGTGTGGATGGGACAGTGAAGTCCTCAGGACTAGAACCTACAGCACCCAGTATTCCCACGAGGTCTCCCATCTGAGTACTAACCGGGGCTGACCTTGCTTATCTTCCAAGATCTGACAAGATCGGGCATCAAGGTGGCATTTAACTGCCTCAGTTAACAATGAAAATAACAGATGCAACATGACTGAACCATAGTAGATCCTGAAGACTGAACCCGCAGGCAGGGCTTTCCCAGTTCTCATAGTGCCTTTCAAATTTTGATATAGGAAGTGTTTGTGATGGAAGAGAGTATCTTCTACAGCACAGGGCTGCATATTCAGTGGTTGACCACCACTTCTCTGCTGCTGTCAGTCATCAGCCTGGACTGAGTCAGGCTGCCGCCAATGGCAGAAGTCAGAAATAATGAGAAAGAGACTGAATTCACACACTGCCAAAATGAAAGCTTTTCAGCCTGGCCATGAACCTACTGATGGCTGAGGAAGTCTAGCAAAAAGTGGACAATGTGATAACATGACAGTTTGATGGTCAGATCTACCAGTATGTTCTGCAGTGTAAGCCATGCTAAGGTGGCATAAATCCCTCCTGCCTGAGCTGTCTCTCACTCAGTCAGCCCTTCTGCAGGAACATGTGCCACAGCCCAAATGGGCAATAGGCTGCAGGACACAATTCTATTTTTAGAATTTGTCTAAAAATTGATGCAGAGAAGAAGGGAGATGCAGAAAGAAAAATATACTCTTCTGTCTCCTACACTCATCTGGGCAGATGGACCAACATCATCTCAAAGAGAAGGTTTCAATTTAAAATGTCCACTTAAATCAACAGAGTGTCCTCTGGAGCACAGAGGTAGCAGCGCTCATTTCTTTAAGCAAAAAATGATATAACATGATATCTTAGTGTCTAAATATATGTTCATCCATGAATGCTAAATCAGTACCTACAGGCAAAAAGGAGATGGGTTTTTACAGTCACATTTCTGCAACTGCAGTTACACACAATCCATTCTGGAAAACATGAAACTATTTTTTTTTCCCCCCACAAGTTCAGCAATTCAGTGAAGACAGGTTGTGTGTATGGGGAGGGGAAACAGCACCAAATTACAATTTCTGTCCAGGTCAAGTATAGGACTCTGCAGAAATTAAAGTCAGAATCACAGAATATGCTGAGTTGAAATGAACTATCATATTAAATGAATATCTAATTTGGATCAGTACAACATATATATACTAGATCAAATTCTTTAAAATTAAGAGTAGCTAGTTGAAGGGTTTAGCACAATTAGCAGAGACAGGTGAATTATTACTAGTACAATCCAATGTAAATTGAAAAGTGACAGCTGTGTACAGGAAAGTTAATGTTAAAAATGTCAGGTTATAAATAAGAAATAGTACTGTTATTTAACATAAAATAGTAATAGAGAAGCTCATAGATCCCAAAGGCACTGTAGATCCAGCAGCAGGCTCAGAACAAAGGCAGAGGCCAGGCTTTTGTTCATTCCTCAGCTTTATCATCGTTTCTCCCCCTCGTCTCCCCCATGGGCTGCCAAGGCCCTGCAGCACATCTGTGAGCCTTATCTTTCTTGTTCCTGGGGAGTAACCTCCTGTGGGATTGTCCTAGTTTAAAGGAAACCAAGGTGTCTATCAAGACTGGAGCAGAGGACTTCTCCTCAATAACTACTTCATCCCTTATTAAATGTAAAAGAACTTTAACTGGAAGATGTATAGAAGGATAACTGTTCCTAATTAGCACAGATACAGATATGTAACTATAGATAAACTGGAGCACACCACTCCCACTGCACCAAAAATAACCTCAAACAGCAGCTGGTCTCTTGCTAGTGCAATTCTATTCACAGAGAGCAGGTGGCAGTGTCACACGCAAAGGTCCATTGTCACTCTTTTCCGAGGCAGAGACAAGAGGCGGCAGGGAGAGGTGGCCCCCCAGTGGCTCCCGTGGCAATGGTAGTCACATGGGGCAGGATGGAATATTTTCTGTGGGGGAAGAGTAGACTCTCCTTGTGCTTTGTTCTAAGAAGGAAATGCTGGGTGTTGGAGGAGTGATGGTTCTCAGCAACCTCCTTGCAGCCGAAGCCAGTCTTCAGGAAGTCTCCAGCACATTCAGAAGCAGCCATGACTCTCTCTCCCTCTCTCTGAAGCTCAGAGTGCCCACAGATGGAGCAGAAAAGGGGTGAAGAGCAGAGCTAGAAGGAGCTCCCTCACAGGTGCACTCACCAGCTCAGCAAAATGGTGGCTTCTAGTCACAGCAGCTGCCCAAAACGAAGGCCAAAGCACCATTATCTGTCTTGGTATGAGCTGGCAAACCACCAACCTTCCAAGCACAGAGTTAAAGCCTCCCCCCGCCAACACCCAGGAAAGGGAGGAAAAGAGAGGGGAAGGAAAAAAACTTCAAGCCACATTTACACTAAAACTACATGTATTTTTACAGAAAGAAAGAGACACTTAGAAGAAAGTACAAATATACACTCACACAAGTTACAAACAGCAAGGAACAATTTCTCACTTCTCAGTACACACACAAATCTCACTATTTCAATCCCAAATTATCTTAAGAGACTCAGTTCCCAGAGAACCAGACCCGAGCAGAGAGGGAAGAACCCACAACAAACNTTTTTTTTTTTTAACCTTTAACAGAATACATGCAGAGAAATATCCCAAAACTGTGTCTGGAAAAGAAGCCTCATTCCAGGCAGGAAAGCTTCCTTAACAAAAAACTAACTGCCTCCTCCGTAGCAATATCTTCCAGAAAAGA
>VWZD01008857.1:111616-135464 GCA_013396695.1 Sakesphorus luctuosus | reverse complement strand
TGGCCACTAGGAGGTGCGGCCACCCGGGGCGCGGCCACTCTAGGGGCGGGGCCATTCCGGGGACCCTGTGGGCGGGGCCATCCTGTGGGCGGGCCCATCTTGTGGGCGGGGCCATCTTTCCGCCACATCCCGCCTTTCCCGAGGCGGGAATCCTCGGCTCAAATAACTTATTTTTACCAATCTTTTCGGGAAGGAGCCTGAATAGCTGCCAGGCTGGAGCACCCCCGATCCATATGGAATCAGTGCTGTGTCTCGGCTGAGACTGAAGCCAAATTCTCCTGTTCGGAGTGCTGAGAGCCGGCTGTGTCCAGCAGAGCCCTCCCAGGGGGGCTCATAAACCATCAATGCCATGCCCAGCACTGCTCTTCTTGCCTGGGCTGATGGAGACAGCACAACAGAGGCTCAAAGCCTCCGCTGAGCTGGTGTCTGGTGCCATTTTCAGAGCTGCAGTCACTGTAGCAGAGGGTGGGACGAGCTGCAGTCCAGGGGCTGCCTTGGCTGTCTGCAAAGCCTGGAAAATATGCTGAGAGTAGAACACAGGCACAGAGAGGAGTTTTGATGTCCCCAAGGACAGAGACTTCTGGACTCATTTTCAGAAGGAAAAGGATATTTTGAGTCCTCCCCCAAAGCCTGGTGCTGCAGTTCAGGAGCGCATCTGATCCCCCGGCCTTGCCCCCTGTCACAGGCACTCTCTGAATCCAGTGACTGGGTGTGCCTGGGGCAGCTGGGCCAGCTTGGAATACACGAGGTTGATCAGTGCCCCGCTGCCATCTGGGCACGGTGGACAGACACGACCACACGTTACAGACCTTCAAAGGAGACCTTGTCAGAGTGAATCGAATGGGCTTAGACGGGACGTCCCTTTGCATTTTCCCCTCCTGCTTTCATCATTCCCATGTGCTGTTTGACATGCTGTCCCAGTTTATTTTCTCTGAGGGATCTGAGTCAATGGTGAAAGGATTATTTCAGTTGCTTTATTCAGTGTACTTTGCATTATGTGCTCCTCAGACCTGTCTGCCCACAGCTGTGGGACCTGGACCCACCTCCCTGCCATATTACAACATTGTGTCATGTTGTGTGTCTTCCCTTGGAGCCCATGAAAATTCCCCTTGATTTACAGACACTGTTCAGTAATCGTGTCCTGAGAGGATCAGCTGGGACATGCCTGTACAGTCAGTCGTGCCCCCAGTGCCCCCAGTGCCCGCCGCAGTGCCCATCCCGCCGGGGAACGCCAGGGGCCAGCATTGCCCTTTGCTGGAGCGCTGCTGGGACCTCGCGGGGAGCGGGACGGGGCTGGGCAGAGCCGGCCCGGAGAGGTGCTCGCGGAAAGGAGAGAGTGCCCGCCTGAGATATGGGACAGGTACCAGGGAGCGGCACAGAACCTTCCTAAGGGGATGGACAGAGCAGCATCCACGAGATGCAGAATTACAGGCATTACCCAATTACCCCCCGAAATGTCCATGAATATTGGAGGGAAAAACCCACAGACATCGTGGCAATTAGTGACTAAAAATAAAATTAAGAACATCTCCAGCGTGTTTTATTCTCTCCTTCACACAACCAGGTACTTCCCTGCTTCAGAAAGGTTTGCCAATAAAGTGTCCCCAATAGGGGTTGCATTATTTACATATTGTAAAATATGACCATTAAAGCATTTATTAAATGTTTTGTATGCAATTGGAAAATAATATAATGTGTATTTATACACAGTTATTCATCATACTGCATATACTAGAAATTAAAAATTAAGTCACCTGCAGGATTCTACAGTCTGTTGTTATTCTGTATTATAAAATCTTACTGCTCTTCAATAGAATCTGGACATTCAAGGGTACAATTACAAAAATAGTAATACAAAAAGCAGTAAATAAAAAAATATGAAGGTTTGATGGTGCTTTTTATTTTGGATTAAAAATATTTTCAGTAATAGAAAATGCGAGGGTTATTTTGCATTCCATAAACTTCTGTCAAAAATGCCATTTATTCATCAAATACAGACTTGACAAAGATGCACATTAAACTGATTTTATATTTTCCAGTAGAAATGTGGAGTTTTCCAACACTTGCACAATGCTTCTCACCCCCCCCGAGTTTTGGTCACCTGCACAGGGGAGCTGCCTTGGAGCAGAGCTGTTCTTCCCTATTCCAGTCAAATCCTGGGCTGCACCTACATGTTCATCAGAGAGAAATTCTTCTTTTTCATCTTTTATCATTCCTTTTTTCAGCTTCTGAACTCTTGGCTTGTCCCCATCCTTAGGCCATTCTCCTGACGGGTCCATGCTGGACTGAGTTCACTCAAGTTCAGCTCCTCAACAGGAGGCATTTCCACAGAATGGGAGGGGCATTGCTGCAGTCCTGGGTACCAACTAAATTACTGAGTTTTAAGGAAAACACAGTGTTTATAGAGTCAAACAGTCCAGCAGAAATGGGATTCACTGGTCTGTTTTCATTCAGTACTTCTTTTAATCTCAAGGATTTTTCACAAAGCAATCTGTGTTCTGGAAGAAATCAGCAATCTATTGGTGCATGTGAGCAGAGCAGGGCCTTCCTGCTGGCTGATAATTAATGGATCTCATCACAATGGATCTCACTGTTCAGCAAACCCTTCACCTGGATTTTTATCCATCCCACGACGCAGAAGCTGATCCAATTTACAATCATTTTTGTTAAGTGCTCAGTCCTCCAGGCTCACACCGAGTCTGAGAGTCCTGTGTCCTCCACACCCTGCAGAAATGAAGCTCTGAGAGTGGTGTCCCAGCCCTGCTGAGGGTCCCTGGTTCCCTCAGAGTTGTGTCCCAGCCCTGCTGAGGGTCCCTGGTTCTCTCAGAGTTGTGTCCCAGCCCTGCTGAGGGTCCCTGGTTCTCTCAGAGTTGTGTTCCAGCCCTGCTGAGGGTCCCTGGTTCCCTCAGAGTTGTGTCCATAATCCTGCTGAGGGTCCCTGGTTCTCTCAGAGTTGTGTCCCCAGCCCTGCTGAGGGTCCCTGGTTCCCTCAGAGTTGTGTCCCAGCCCTGCTCAGGGTGCCTGGTTCTCTCAGAGTTGTGTCCATAATCCTGCTGAGGGTCCCTGGTTCCCTCAGAGTTGTGTCCCCAGCCCTGCTGAGGGTCCCTGGTTTCCTCAGAGTTGTGTCCCAGCCCTGCTCAGGGTCCCTGTTTCTCTCAGAGTGGTGTCCCAGCCCTGCTGAGGGTCCCTGGTTCCCTCAGAGTTGTGTCCCAGCCCTGCTCAGGGTCCCTGAGTCCCTGACCATGGACAGGACCCCACACTGCTGACACTGTCCTGCTCCAGCAGAGCTCACCCAAACCCTGCATCTGGTGGAGAGTCCACCACAGCTCCCAGCAAGGCTTAAATGTGTCACATTCACTGTAAAACGATGGAATTCTGAAACACAGCAGGACATGACAGCAGAAAATCCCAGTTCTGTGCTGGAAACTCTACTTTGGGCTAAAAATAGACTGGAAGGTAAGACTGATGTAATGCATGTGCATGTAAGGACTGAGTTAGGGCTGTGAATAACCATAACTTCTCTCACTTCATTTGCCTGCAGCATTTTTAGCTTGCCAGTGCAGACTGGGGTATAAATAAGTATTGCATGAGCTGTGTATGACTGAGTTAAAGACAGAGTTCTCTGCATGATGAATAGGAGTTAAAAATAAGTTCCATGTATCAGAGGAAGCAAAAAGGCAAAGCAAACAGCTACAATGATCATTAACATACTACGAGAGCCCAAGTGCCATCTGTGAGTCAAAACAAGAGAGATCTTTTAACACAACCACCTTAAATTTCAAGGCTGGACAGGGCTCGGAGCAGCCTGGTGTGGTTGTCCCTGCCCACACAGGAATGAGAGGAGTTTTGAGGCCCCTCCCAACCCAAACCCTTCTGTCAGCCTGTGATTCTAAATATGTGATGAAATTTAATGCAATGATGACAACCAAGGTACTGATGCACACCTTGCAGTTCATCCCAGCTGGCATCTCAGATTTTTAGTTTTATCTCAAATTACGCCTTTATAGGTGCTAATCCTCACACACAACTGAGCTCACTTGGTGGTTTTTCATATCTATCTGCTTCTGATTAATTCTAGGGTACATCTACACTGTGCTCCAAAGGCTGACTTTTACCTGCTGGGAGCTGTGTTTGTGCACAGAATTCCCAGGCACCCAGAGCAGGGCCCAGCTCATCCAGAGCTGACCCCCACAGAACTCACCCACCTTTGGGTAGGTCTGTGCCCCAAACCTGCTGCTGCCCCACCAGCAGCTGACCCTGGCCCAGCTCACCCACGAGGTGTCCAGGGAGCACAAGGTACACAAAGGTTTGGCTCCATCCAAACTACGGACTCGGGAGGCTCCTCGAATCCTGGAGGAGAACCACAGTGGATCCCATCTCCCTGCTCTGCTCCCAGCTGGGATCAGCATTCCCAGGCACATCCAGCCACCCTCCCTGCACACCATGTGTAGCTGCTACTCCTTCCCAGCTCCCATCCAACACGAACAGATGGGCCACGTGGGAGGGAGCAGAAAACTCTTGCCTGTTACAGAAGGTTCCCAAACCTCATGTGCATGCCCACAGATTCTAAATATTAAGACCAGGGGATTATTTTTCTTTAAATATATCCCCCTTAAATAAACTACCATTACATGTGAACACAGGACTAAGTTACAACGCTGCTCCAGAGCATCATTTGTACCTGGTTTGTCACTCCAGTCCAGGATGTGACAGAATGTGACCCCACGTTCTTGTGCAGACAAAACTCAGCAGGAACAACACTTTTGATATGCTGTTTTGAAGAATACTAACCAAATCCTCAACATTTTCAAGGTTGTGTACCAGTGAAGGGGAGTTAAAACCTAAAGTAATTAACTAGAGTGTTTCAGGTATGTTATGTGTTTATTTGGAAAGGGTGGATGTAATAAATGGAAAGGGAGCTTGGGAAGCAGCTGGAATGGGCCATTTCACCACACAAATGATGCACACTTGTCAACTCTGCTCATGCCCAAACCAAAGTTCCCCTCCACACACTAACATAAGCTAGACATGCTTTTGCTGCTATCCTAATTTTCTACTTTTTGTAACAATTAACAATGTTCAAAGGTAAATCAGTTTCCTAATTGCAAAGAGGAGATTTGGTCTCAGTAAGAACAGAGGGAATGGGTACTCTGCTGTGCAGTTTTGCTTCAGTTTTGCATCATTTGCTCACTAAAACTCCACTGGCACAGAAGAGAAAGTTCAGTTTAACTGGACTAAAGATTCCATATGAGAATTTGTTACCAAAACACTTTGAGAGTCTACAAAAGGCATAATTTTAATATCCATGAGCCACACAAGTTCTCACTGAAAATTAAATGTTTCGCATTTTATTCCCAGTCCCAAATGTTTTTCTTATTTTGATCCTAACCATTATCCTGCAGTTGCTGGAAAGACCAAGGGCACACCTGCCCTTGGCTTTAGGGCCAGGGAAACAAACATCACCTCAGCTACATTAAACACAAGTGAAACTAAGAGTTCCTTTCCCTTTGGTTTGGGCGTTCCTTGTACATGGCTGTGGCTGCACCACGAATCATGGCAGATTCTGCAGAAGGTACCACAGAGAAGAAGTTAAAAGACTGGTGTAAGTTCCAATACTGAAATGCCAATATTTACTAAAACCCCTGAAACACTTGATGAAACTCCCCCTCTCCTCAAACACTGAGTGACTCCCAGGGAGAGAAACCTCTGATTTCTATCCATAATGATTAACAATGTGCTGATTCACAGAATCATGGACTGGTCTGAGTTGGAGTTACTTTAAAGCCCACCCATTCCCACCCCTGCCATGGGCAGGGACACCTCCCACCAGCCCAGGCTGCTCCAAGCCCTGTCCAACCTGGCCTGGGACACTCCCAGGGATGGGGCAGCCACAGCTTCTCTGGGCACCTGTGCCAGGGCCTGCCCACCCTCCCAGCCAGCAATTCCTTCCCAATATCCCATCTAGCCCTGCCCTCTGGCACTGGGAAGCCATTCCCTGTGTCCTGTCCCTCCATCCCTTGTCCCCAGTCCCTCCCCAGCTCTCCTGGAGCCCCTCTGGGCCCTGGTACATGGACAGTTCTGTGAAATAAAGAACTTTGAAGTTCCAGACCTATCCTTAATACTACATTAAAAATTAAACTATAACTGGACTTCTAAAAGAGGAAAATGCCTTTAAAAACACAACAGTGTGTCTTGAAAGGCCTATTTAATCTGTCACTGGTTTCCTTCCTGCAAAAGCCTGTGTCAGTGTTTCCAGAGGGTGAATTCACCCTAATTCTGCTGTGGCTGGAGACAAGAAGGAGCAAAACCTCCTGCACCAAGTGCTGGGCTGGCACCCCTCCTCTGCCAGTCCTCTGCAGCTGGACCTACAGCAGTTCCCATCTCAGGAGCCTTGATTAGGGAGGTGTCGATGTCTGTGAGGAGCTCACAAAATTGGGTCTGAAAAGCCTTGAGTTATTCTGAGTAAACAGTTTAATTTGCCAATCCCCTGAACTACTTACTCCTCTAATAGGCCATCTAATCAATCTGAAGGTCTCATCCATCTCCTGCAAGTGAAAAAGGCTCATGAACCCAGGAGGGTCATACAGGTGGGATCTGGGGCTGGAACTCCACCTGAGATCCTGATAAATTAAATGTCAAGTAAGGAGGTTTCTGCATACTGTGCATGCCCACATACATGTCCACTAATACAGAAAAAATAAAGAAACATTAAGCACAGCTAAGGCAGTTAAAACGTGTCTACATAGAAAATTGCACTGCTCACTCTCAGGTCATGCTAAAATGGGGTGAAATCTGAAGGTAAACAGTGGTCATTCAGCAACACTATGGGACATAATTTGTCTCAGAACAAGAATTAAAACCAAGGTCTTAAAACACAAAGACAACAATCATGTGACATTCTGGGAATGCACATGGTTCCCTTTAATGACACCACACATGGACCTTGGATTTATTAAAAAGAGTCAGCTGTACATCACTATTTTGACCTCATTTTCAGTCTCATGGTATTTTGAGCTGATAGTTTTATATTTTAATATTTCACCATACTGCTTAGCATTTTAAGTGGCTCATTTATATCCTGAATTTACTGTGTTCCCTTTAATGATATCACATTTTAACACCCCTAATTCCAGTCTGATGCTGATGGTACCCACAGTAATTAGCCTTCATTACAGGAAAGCTTAAGTATGAGAAGAGGCATTCTGTGGGAATGTGCCCAGTATTTCTATTATTAATGACTTCTGGAATTCATCAGACCATAAATAATGCATCTTTCCCTCTCTGCTGACAACTTCTTAATTTTACCCTCCTAATGTAAATTTATAACTGCAATACTGTGGGGAAAAAAGAGAAAGTGTGAGAAAGAGCAAATTGTGCTTGTCTGAAGAATATGAGCTCAAACACCACATGAAAACACAAAACTTCTCCCGTATGGATGAACAGCATTGAGAAGCTTGGAAAAATTAGTGATGGTGTATTTACATGTACAGTGCACTAAACCATTATTTGAAAGTAGGTTGTGCATCAGGTCGCACACAAATGTGGTGATTATGTCCCATGACACACGGGCAGACAGAAATCATTTCCTCCATGTGTATCAGGCAGGGATTGCAGTTACATTTTTCCCCCTGGTCTTCTGCTAATTAAGTATCTTCTGTCGTTCCCTAATATTCCAATTTCCTCCATATCCCCTCTAAAATGTCTCCTACCTGCACACATTCCTCTCTGCTGCCCGGGTGAAGAGCCTGCCATGCACACAGTGATTCCCCCTCCCACCACACCACTCCCCATCCCACCACACCATTCCCCATCCCACCCCAGCCATTCCCCATCCCACCACAGCCACTCCTTATCCCCCCGAGCCATTCCCCATCCCACCACAGCCATTCCTCATGCCAGTAAAACAGTCCAGCCTTCTGCTCGTGTGTCTTCTCTGCTGACTTTGCTGAAAACTTTGTCTTCTGTCTCTCAAACCACATTCCATGGAATTAAAAACACAAAATCACAACCTCTCCTTCTCCACTCAGGGTTTTGAGAATCACAGGTTGATTTTTTACTACAACATTGGGGTGTTTCTCTTCTCTCATTTTTCCCAGCCTTCAGTCTTTCCATATGTTTTTTAATTTGATTTTTAAAATTTCTGAGTGTTTCTCTAGGCAAATGATTTGCTCCATTCAAGCATAGTCCAGACAAAATGAACTTGGTCACCACAGCTCAGCTCATCAGTGCAACCCCCAACTAATAAGTGAATGGAATCTGTTGATAAATCAGTTTTTTATTCTGTATTAATTTTTTCATATGAAAGAAAAGGAGCTAAAGTTTCAAATTCAAGTTTTCCATCTTCTCTTTCTAGTTCATTGTTCTGACTTTGTACTGCTGCTGAAATGCTTGGGTCTATTTTGCTTCTCAGTCCCAGCATCACCCACAGCTGTCCTAGGCCCAGGAAACAAAGAGCCACCAGCACCTCAGAAGCAGAGGTAAGTGCAGCCCAGGTGACCCAGTAAAGAGGAGGTGACAGGTGGGTGGCAATCACCTGTCATGTCCTGTTCACTGCCTGCTGAGATGGGGACACAGTGCCACAATCCATTTCAGAAATCAGATTTCCGCTGACTATTTCTAAACATTTATAAATTATGTTTCATAGAAGTAGCAATTTTCTCACCCTAACTAGATTTGCAGAATTAATACTTTCCATCAGGTTTGGTTCAAACAAAAGCACAACAGCTGAAATCTGGTAAATCTTCAAGAAACTAAATTTACCAAGCCTCTAAGAGAAAGGTAATATCATACTTTGGCCTGACATTTATTTCAGATGGGCACATGGTTTATAATGATGTGTTTTGGAAGCACAGCACTAAATCCAGTTAATCAGGATATATTTTTCACGTTGCAGTGCTGGAGTCGCTGTAAATGTCCATTCCCAGCCCCACGTTCCAAGGCTGGCCGCTCACAGCCCTGCCTGTGTCTGCCACCCCCATCCCAGCACAGAATACTGTACTTGCTCTCTGTGTTTCTGTAAAATCTCACTCGCCAAAGTGACAAACACATTGCTAATGACACAGCTCCTTGGGTCTAAATTACCAGTAATTAAAGCTGAAAGGAATGTTACAAAACAAACCTTACAGCGTGATTAGCAGCTCCATTTGACGCTCCTTCCCCAGAAGTGTCAGCTCCAGCAATATTGAGGTACCCTGGGAAAGGAGGAGAGAAACCCAGCACAGGAGGAGCTCCAGGCCAGGAGCAACCAGGGGGGACTGGGAGCTCTGGGATAACACAGGGGGAAGGAGTTTCTCCAGGAATCCCAATGGGAACTGCTGCTGGATCCTCCCGGACCGTTCTCTTGGAAGAGAGACCTGAGACCCGAGTGCAGACGGGTTCCTCACACCAGGGGGATGGTGGGTACCACCTGCTGCTCGGAAAGCTGCACCACAGCCACACCAGGAACGTGCTGGGACGTCCTGACACCACCATGGGATGTGGGTTTGTCCCAGTTTCACTGCAATGGACAACACATGCACCAAAACCTCATTTATTTTCAGAGACATTCTGATTTCTCATTGTTTATCTGGTTTGGGATTTTTATCAGCCCCAGGGTAAGAGCTGACTGGCAACCTCCTAGTGCTGCCAGAAAAAGTGAGTTTTGCCATCCCCCCACCAATGGAATTACTTAACAAAAATCCAGCTCAAAACTCACATCCATTCAAAACTTATTTCCTCACAGGCCACAGCCAGAACCAGAACTCTTAATTTTTAATCAGAATTATTACTTTGAAGTCTGCTAAAATTGAACTCAATCTGAGAAGCGGCAAACCCCAGAAATGGCTGAGTCATGATCCTGAAATGGCACATGAATTGCAGCTCAGGTGATGTAGAATAAAACAGGAATGGGACTGGAAAATGACTTGTTGAAATGCCTGGGACACACCTGGAGAAAGTTTAGCTGCACTGCCCTGTACCACATGCTGGCTGCAGAACTGGCATTTTATTTTACTGTACATCAGGTTTAGGAAGGAGCAACATGGACTCAGCCTGCAATGTCTCACAGAATCACCAAATGGCCTGGGTCGGAAAGGACCTTAAAGCCCATCCAGTGCCACCCCCTGCCATGGTTGCTCCAATGCAACCCCTATCCCAGGCTGCTCCAAGCCCTGTCCAGCCTGGCCTTGGACACTCCCAGGGCTGGGGCAGCCACAGCTTCTCTGGGCACCTGTGCCAGGGCCTGCCCACCCTCCCAGCCAGGAATTCCTTCCCATTATCCCACCTATCCCTGCCCTCTGGCAGTGGGAAGCCATTCCCTGTGTCCTGTCCCTCCATGCTCTTGGAATAAGTCCAGGAGATCTGAGAAGTCAGGAAAGAGGGATGACCTGGGACCACAGGGCAATAGAAATACCCCAGGCAGGCAAACTGGCCCCAAAGTGTCTAAAGGCAGAGTTTGCCCACACACCAGAGATCTGCCAGCCCAGCAGTGCCACACGTGTAATTAATGCACAGGGTGGCAAAGGGGTAAAACTGACAATCCATGTTTGTTACACAGCCTGAAGATGCTGTTGTGCAATTCCTGCTGCTGGGTTTGTGCATGGACACACGGGCAGAGCTGGTGATTCACTGTGTGTCTGTCACACCAGTGAGTGTGCCCTGTGCCCAAACCCGCCCAGCTGCTGCCAGCACACACCGGGCATGGGCAATGCTCACCTTGGGCACTCAGCAATCTGAATTCACTCTCACAAGCTAAACCCAAAAGTCTGCCAAGAGAGCTACAATTACCAGAACACCTTTTCATACAGCCATGAGTCACAAATTAGAAAATTACTTCAAATAATCATAAAATACAAATGTGGAGATGGAAGATTTCTGTTATTAACGAGCAGAAATGGCTTTGAAATGCACCTTGTAAAGGACTATTTGGGAATACAATTAGATTTAAAATAGTTTATTACGAAGAAACTGGATCTATTTTTAAACAGAATGATCAAAATGAGTCACAGATGACTTCCCTATTGAAAAAACAAAATTTCTTTTTATCTTGCTGAAAGGCACTGAGGTTTGAACCCTCTGATGTGAATGCAGTGGGGGAGTTGCCCAGGCCATGCAGCTGCAGCTCTGGCTGCACTGGTGTGCCTGGGGGTGGCAAACTGGCACCCTCAGCATCCTTCACAGAATCAGTCACAGTTTAAACCACATCACCTGCTGAGAAGCTTCAGGCCTTGGGATTGTTCCTAAATCACTGTACAGAACTCCTGTGTAGAAGCAGCCACACAGTTCTGCAGCTCCTGTGATTCCTTTAGTGGGCTGAAGAGTTTATGACCATTCTCACCCCCTTTTACAGCAGAGCAAACTGAGCCCTGGGCAGTCACTGACTCACCAAATCCAGCAAACCCTCCTGACTCCTCCTGCAGGCCCCTGGCAGCCCTGGGAACAGAGGGCACGAATCCCAAATTCCATGGCACTGCCCAACCAGAGCACACTGCACTGGAGTGTGAGGTCTGTTTTGAAACATGTTGGCTGGCAATGAACGTTTCATCTCTGCTAATTAATGAGAATTCTACACGGATCAGGTGAACCAGTACAAATTCAAGGAACATCCACAGGGGAATAACAAAACTGCATTGTCACTGTTCAGACTTCTACTCCCCTTCCAAAGGTTTCACATTCATTGAACAGGCAGCTTTTAATAACAACAAAAAATCAAAGCTCAGTGAATGAAGACGAACACTGCAAATTCATTCCAGCTCTAGAGGAAAATGTGCCTGAGACTAATAGCTGAGGCAGAGTTGTGGATCAGCCTCTAAACTCCCCTCAGTTCACATTACAGACTTTTTGTTTGGTATTGATGGCACCAGTGTCACAAAACTCTTGTTCTACTCACTGGAAGAGAAGAGAGCAGGTCACAGACCCTCCCCTGCAGGCAGATACCCCAGCCTGGGTTGGTGCCACTGCTGCTCCTTCAGCTCCTGCTCTGTCCCTGTCCCCAGGTGGTTCTGATGGAGGGAGCAATGGGGACCAGAGGAGGAGGAGTGGGCTGGGGGTTGGCTCACGAAACATGGTTTTGCCAGAAAAAGCTGTCTTGTCAAAACATGAGTGTTTTGTAAAAACTTACTCGATTTTGTCAACACTTCTCTATGTCACGGGCACAACTCCCAGGTGTTCTCTCAGGTACAGGTGGACAGCCTGGCAATGCCAGGTCCCTGTGCCTGCACACTGTGCTGTGTGCCCGCCTGAGATGTGCAGGGGCTTGGAGACTCTGACAGGCACAGCTCCACCACGAGGAAATGCCTTCAGTGATGTGGGCTAAGGCTGATTCTTGCACTCCCTCTCCTGTCCTTTAGCCGAGGTTCAGCCCACTCTGCTGGCCCAGGGCTCACCCTGCCCACCCCAGGAGAGTTGGCTCTGGAGCAGCTCAGGTGCTGTGGGGCAGAGGGACAGGGCTCTGCATGTCATGTGTGCATAAATACACACACACTCTCACATTTCCGTGGTGGCAGCTGTGGCCTGTGCCACTCCTGGGTGGCAATGCCATGGCCATGCAGCCTCTGCCAAGGAAGCAGATCATCCAGAGCAAGGCATATGGTAGGACAGCAGCACCCCAGCCCAGCCATCCCACCAGCCTCTCCCAGGGTCCCTGTGACTGTCAAAACACCAAAGCAGACCTGTGAGAAGGGTCGGGGCAAATGCTGCTGACAGTGGGCACCTCTGCACAGCCAGGAGTCGCTGAGCCAGAAGAACAGGCCCAGCTTGGGAAGCCTCAGTGCCTGCACCATCTGTCACCGTGGCACTGCTGCCCAAAACCTGCCCTGAATTCCTGCAGCACTCCTTCCTTCCTTCCCCTCCACTGTGGCTGAGCAAAGCTCCGGAGCAGCAGGAATGCTGCATCCTATTTTAGTGCCTCTCCCCCACAGAGCCAGCAGAAATGGAGAAGTGCCACATATGGCAGGAATTCCCTCATCTCAGTAACAACCTGGAAACCTGCAATGATCAAAGCATTACAGTGGGAAGGTCGTGGTCTGGGATCTGGCCAAAGACAGCGTTGCACGGGGCCAGTCCCACTGCAGGAGGGCAGCAGAGCTGTGGCTTGTGCTGCTCTGAGGGACACAGAGATGCTTAAACCTGCAAATACGACTTTTTTATTCGTCACTGCTCAGGTTGGGGTAGAAAGAGCAGAGTTGCTCCAGGAACAATCTGCTCATGTGAAGCAGGAGTGGAAGGACTGATATCCTGCCCTTCCCTTGTCTGGGCAGCAGCTGTTCTGCTCTGGCACCTGATGGGCAACAGCAGGACTGCAGAGGCCACCAGGGCCAGCTCCAGCCTGAGGCCACCTCCCTGCCCTCTGATGTGCTTTGATCCCTGTTCAAAGGTCTCCTTCAAATGATCCTTCTAAAAGCAGACTCCACAGGAATAAGCCCTGCTTCAGGAAGCTCCCAGAGTGACGGGCACAGCAGAGCTGGGAGTGTGGGAGCTGTGCCTGAGCAAACAGCACCATGACTGGGGAATTGGTCTGTCCTCTGCCCACACGGGTACCAACACACCCCAGGGACCTGCACGGGTCACCTGCACCCTGGGCACGGCGGTTCTGAGGGCTCCCAGCACAGAGCCTGGGGAGGCTGGAGGGGGAATGGCTCCCACTGCAGGAGGGCAGGGATAGGTGGGATATTGGGGAGGAATTGCTGGCTGGGAGGGTGGGCAGGCCCTGGCACAGGTGCCCAGAGAAGCTGTGGCTGCCCCATCCCTGGGAGTGTCCCAGGCCAGGTTGGACAGGGCTTGGAGCAGCCTGGGCTGGTGGGAGGTGTCCCTGCCCATGGCAGGGGTGGCACTGGGGGGGCTTTGGGGTCCCTTCCATCGAAACCGCTCTGAGATTCTGTCATTACAAGTAATATAAGTAATTTCCCCCTTTTCACAGCATATGTTTGCGAGAAATTAAAATCATTCATTAGAGAAATATCAAAGTCTAACCACAGAATGAAACACTGAGAGCCCAAAAAGTCTTTGATATTTTCAAACCAGAAGTGAGCACTCACCAAGCTCTGCAGGAGCTCATTTATAGATTCCTTTCTGAAAGCAGAGTTTTCAATTGCCTTTTCAATAAAACAGAAAAAAGCAGCAACTGTAAGAGGGAAGTTCATTGAATTAAGTAGAAAGAATATTTTTCCTTCTTGTTTTTTTCTTGCCTTTGTTTCCTATGACAAAAAGGGCTCCACAAGGCAAACCCAGACTTCTCCATCTCTGACCTCAGGGCTGGAAAACAGCCCCCCCCAAAGCTTTCCAGCATGGCAACCTGGAGTTGGCATTTATGTCCATACATTATGCACTGCTCCAATATTTAGCATTTGATCTTTCTTTGTAAATCCTGCTCCTCACTTTCAAGTCTGATACTGACTGTGCCTGTTACAAACACATCACTTGCTGTTGTTTATGATTTTACTGAGCTTCAGCTGTTTGGGTTGCAGAGCACGTTCCTTGGGCTAAATCAGAGCTGAAACTGCTCAGCCATTTCTGATAATGAGATTAGAAAGAAATATGCCCTATTTGTATATAATTTCATCAGCTTCTTTTTTTGAAACCCCCTGGTGTTCCTGTTTTGGGGAACAGCCTGAAAGCTGGCACAGGGCACATGTGACATTGATGTCACATATTAGATAATATTTTTTGATCTATCTGCAAACCTATTAACGTTCAGGCAAACTGAAAGCTTGTGACAAAGGTCAGCATGGCCAGGCTCAGCGAGCAGGGGGTGCTGGGCAGCAGGAAATGCCCAGGCCTGGGGGATCTGCTGCTGGGAGGGGCATCTCCAGTGGGAACCTCTGGGCTCCCACGTGTTTGGGACACAGGTCCCCTTGTAGGCACAGCCCCTGGTGACCACCAAAGGAGACAGACAGAAACCAGACTTTACCTATTTCCTAATTTCTCCTGGCTTCCATTTTGCCATTTCAGTGACATTCTCTAAACCAGCTTTTGATACCCAGCAGCAGATCAGCTGAAATGAGATTCTCCAGGCAAGGGGCTGCTTCAATTTCCAAGCATTGCAATTTGACTTGTTTACTGTTCAAAATCCAAAAATCCCCAAACATGAAGAAAGCTCAGTAGCTTCTGTCATAATATTTCCTTACCTCTAGGAAACAAAAACAAACATTTTGGCAGCTGTTCAACACAGGATTAACATTTGTGGCAATATTTTAAGACATTTCAATTCAGTCAAAACGTGAGAGAACTGTGCTCATATTTACTTTTTTGAAGTGGCTTTTGAAGTAAAAAATGAAGGGAAAATCATACCCAAGAATTTCCTCACAGCTTGGAATGCAGGTTGTGCTCCAGCACCTACAGACAAACAGGAACAACAAGGACAAAATGCAACTAAGGAAAATTTCTGTGGATATTTCTGATGGGCTTTTCCTGAAAACTGAGCTGCTGGTTGCAGCCAGTGGAGAAACTCAAACAAGATACAGCACAACACATGGGGGGACTAAACTGACATTAGTTTTGAGGAGGATGCACCCAAAGGGTGTCAGCCCCAAAGGATTTGAACCCCATATACAATGATGATCATACAATTTCCAAGCTATATTAAAATACTATCAGTCCTGTACCATTTAAAAATATTTCATGAGAGCTGTAATTAAAAGATTTCAACACATCATTAAACTTGACATTTTCCTGCTATTTTTAGAAGCATAACCTTCATTTGTTACATTTTTTTAATCATAAGTAGAATATGTAATTATTCACAAACAAGTGATCCTAAAATACCTTCAAGCACTTTGTTTCAGTCACAAGGTAGAATCACAGACTGGAATGGGTTGGGTGGGAAGGCACCCCAGAGCCCCCCCAGTGCCACCCCTGCCATGGGCAGGGACACCTCCCACCAGCCCAGGCTGCTCCAAGCCCTGTCCAACCTGGCCTGGGACACTCCCAGGGCTGGGGCAGCCACAGCTTCTCTGGGCACCTGTGCCAGGGCCTGCCCACCCTCCCAGGGAAGGATTTCCAAGAACAGATTTCCTAAAGGTTTCCATAAAGGTACCATGATATTATTGTTTGTGGTTTTTTACTTTGGAAAGTGCTGTAGCATGTCCTGCCCAGGGGCTGCCTCCTTTTCCTCCTCACTCTTCCTCACAGAAAGGTTTATTTTGGTACCACAACTACCAGCAAACTGGCCTGTGCTGGTCTTTGCTTTCCTCCCAGTAGAAAAAATAATGTATTTGTTTCAGTTAATTACTATACATTGGGATTTGTTGTCTTCCCCTTCTGGAGTGAGAAGTGAGTGACTGTCCAAGGACATTCACAAACCTGGAGGGAAGTTCTGGTGAGCACAGCAAGGTGAGAACAGGGTCATTTCTCAGGGTGACAGGGACATGGTGAACCTCCCTCCTTGCACTCTCCACCCCAGGCAGGCACGGCTGTTATGGTTTAGCCAGGTGAGCCTAAATTTAGGCTTTAAAGATCATATTAGGCCTAGAATTGTCAGCTGCCTTGAGCTGGGCTGGGCTAGCTAACAGCTGACTTCTTCTAGCCAATAATATTGTATCCCACACCATACTACATCATCTCAAAAGGGGTAAAATCCAGTGTGTGGGAGCGGCTTAGTCAGTTCTGCCATGGCCGAGGTGCGAGCCGAACGTGCTGCAGCTGCTGCCTCGGAGTGGGCCTCGCTCTTGCTGTTGCCGCTGCTTGCAGTTTGTTTGAGTTCGGGAAGTAGAAATATTTTGTTGTTACTCTTTCTGTTTCTTGCTAGGTGTCTTTTAGAGTGCTTATGAATTTAGAGTAATACACTTTGTATTAATTAGAGAGTAAGAAGTTATTTCTTGTTATATATAACTTGTGTGTGTGTTATATTGTAGTTTTCTCTTAATTTTCTCTTTTCTGTATAAATACATGCAGTTAGTTTCAGCATAAACCTAGTTTAGAGTTTTTCTTCCCTTTCCCTCTTCAACCCTTTTTCTCTGTTCTTGGGCAGTTGGCATGTTGCCAGCTCAACCCAAGACAACGGCCAATTTATCCCTCCAATGGGTGACAAATACGCTGTCAGACAGACCCCAAAAGCAGATTAATGGGTAATGTTCTCTGACTGGACTGTCCTTTACTGTCACTGAGGAGAGACATGAGGTTTGTGACTGTGGGTCTCGGTTTCCTCCTCCCCTACAACACCATAAAAACACCAAATGGAATGGGGAAAACTCACCTGAAAAGAGCAACAGGTGTTACTTTCCTAAAGTTAAAGAGTTTAAAGATTCACTCTGTAATATCAGTTGGACCTTTCAGTTCACCTGAGCTTTAGGAAACAACATTAAGTTTATTTACAGCTCCCCTGCAACAAAGTCAGTGCCAAAAAAAAAAAAATCTCAAAGTCTGATTGTTGCAATGAAATTACAGTCAGGCAAGTGGAAGACAAATAGAATTGTTATTAAATTCCCTGTATGACCAGTGATCTTACTGTGGTAACTGATTTCAGAGGGAAGTTTTAATCTTGTTAGACCAGAGATCCAGGCAAAGCAGATGAGGCAGATTCTGAATTAAATCATCAGGAATCATTGACAGGACATTTCCTTCCAGATGCAAGTACTGAGAGAGAAAAACACAAACATGTTTCAAACCCAGCAAGAGGGGCTGATATTCCTTGGTGTGTAAAGTGTTGCATGAGAACACCAGAAACTGCTCTGTGTTTCTGTGGGAAGAACACTGTTAAAGGATACATTTCTCTCAAAGCTATTTCCTTATAGTAGCTATTTTAATTGGGATTTTTAATTTGTAGAAAAGAACCTGATACATTTAATTGTAGTCTGGCCCTCAGATTCACATTGCCCCCCACAGGAAAGAGCAGTTTGTTAACCATGAGAACCATCTCAGGGCAAAATGGGTGGCCTGGGCAATACATTTGGGGCAAACAGGTAAAGTTCTTGTCTGACCCTGCACACACAGCTGGAACCTGAGCACCCCAAGGTGCTGCCTCAGGGCAGGGCTCGGGTTTTGGGCAGCCCTCCCTGCTCCCACCTTGGCTCACTGAACAATCCCCTCCCTGGGCAATTCTGACCCACACAGACTCTCCAGAGAGGACCCCGCTGGGTACTGGAGCAAGTTGAACCCTGGAAACTTCCATTTTATAGGAATTCTCTGCATTCTGAAAAAAGACCTCAGACAAACCCCATCCTGTGGTCCTGCAGTGCCATCCAATGCTGCTGTTTCCTGGAGGAATTGCCTTCAATGCACCAGTAAAGCAGCCTAAACCTTCACATTTGTTTTGTTACAGGGCCACAAGCTCCTGAAAAATCCCATTACCTGGGCTGAGAGTGGCAAAGCACCTGCTCCCCAGCCTGGATGCTGCTCCACGTGGGACAGACAGATGTTGCTAAATAGGCTATTACCTGATTTGAAGAAGAAGCAGGTGTGATTAGTCACTGGATTATGTTTCCCCTGGAATAGGTTTTCTTTGAGACTACTTTGGTGATTCAATCCTAATTATGAACAACATTTATAAACCAGAGGACAACATTTATGACAATTAAAAATGGATCAAAGCCAAGGCAGTGCTGAAAAAAAACTCCTTTGCATTTGTTTATGCAAACCAGGAAATATTTGAGGATAATTTTATTTGAGATTACATAAGAAAATACATTAGGATTGAAAGCAGTGACATCATTCCATTAATTAAAGAGGGGATTATTTAAGATAGTTTTCATCTCAGAATTATGTTTAGAATTGTTTTTAGAATTGCCTCAGCATTGTTTAGAATCCTAAGGCATCACTATAACACAATAGTAATGGAGAAACATGTTCCTGGGCATTTCAGACAGAGAAAGTGGAGTGGGAAAGATCCCCAGTTTGAGTAAATCACCTTCTAACAGGACTTTCAGTGTTCCTTTTTCAAATCCTGCTTTCCAGTTGACTCTCCTCACTGAAGCCCAAGCTCTCTGTGCAGCATCAGCACAGTCACCCAGCACCATTCCCTTAGCATGACACTGTCCAGGAAGATTTTGTCCTAATGAGAAGGCAGAAAGAAATAATAGATCAAAAGGCAATAAATCCACCCCCCACAGCTTCCTTTGACTTTCAGCAAGGCAGAGTCATGAGCTCCAGCCCCAAAGCAGCAGCCAGCACATCTTTCTCTGCACAAACCACTGTCAGGCTGGGCACTGTGTTTGGGTGCTGAGCTGCTCCTGAGCTTTCCCTCCAAAGCCTTCCCATTCCTGGCCTCTAATACAAGCAATGTCATTGCTTTCTATGTAAAGCAGCTCTCTATATCTTTAGGTGGATTTTTAAATACTCACATAACTGAAAAAACTAGATGAATGAATTCTAAGAGTGGATCTTATTAAAATACAGCAACATTTGTTACTTTCTTAGCGAAACGTTTGGTTAAACGTAAATACATGAAGGACAGAAGCAGAAACCCAAACAGATGTAAATGAAAGGAAAAACAAAATGAAGCAAAACAAAACCCTGAGGGAGACAGAAGTCACACAAAAAAATTGAAAGTGCTTAGTTACTCCAATAGCATCAGAAATACAATCAGAGGATTAGGCAGGAGATAACATTATAGCATAGAGAAAATCATGAGAATACATATTGGATACTGGAAAAGGCTAAACCAACCCAAGTAACTGCAGTAGCTCCACTTCCCTCAGCAGCCTGGGAGAGGGAGGACACCCCTCCTCACTGGGCTCCCCTTGCACCCTGAGCCTTGACCACAACCCCCTGCATGGGATCCTCCAGACAGTTCCTGATCCACTGCGGGTTCATCCCTCCAATCCCTGCTCCTAACTGGATTTAGTAGTTAACTGTGGTGGTGTTTAAAGACTTTGAACAGCTGGCTCAGAGTCATTACTATTAGCATCTTTAAAAATAGAATTGGCAGGATTTACAGAAACACTAATGATAGGAAAATATGTGAAATTTCCCCCTTATGTAATGTTTATTGAAAGAATTATGTGTTCTGTTAGAGGAACTTTTAAAAATAAACATGGGCTTTTCTCTGTAGACTTTCTTCTTAATGAAGGAGGCATGTGAAAGTGAAGAATCACAGTAATATTCCTTTCATCATCTTAAACACATTGCAATTACAGCTGTTATATTCAGGAAAGGGCTTTTTAATGAATATAATACAGTATCTTGCCCCCCTTGTTTCCCTGCCTAAATTAGGAGTGTCCTACAATATTTGCCTCCTTTGCAGTTTTGTGATAATTGGTGGTGATTTGGTTTAGAAACAGCTTCATCAGCTGCCTGAGACCAGATAACTGTGAAGAATGGAATGCTGCTTCAGACAGATCTATTTCTATTTACACTGGTTTTATTCAGGGAAACTTCACTGCCAGTGGGGAACCCGAACCTGATTTTCAGCGATGCAAGAAGCAAATTGTCACCATTCTGTACAACCAGTAACACGACAGAAGGGGAACCACAACAGCTCCCAGCTGGGTACAGCATGACGAGGTAAAGGGCAGGAGGTGTGTGATTAATTGAAGCCTGAGATTGACAGCAAAAGTTCAAATATTATCTTCAGTTTCCCTTACACTAATTTTGACAGGATACAAAATACGCAGCTCACAGTGCTTGGGAAAGAGAATCATCAGTCATTCCTCAAATGGGACTTGTTCACTTGCAGAACTGAGGTGTTTGAGAAAGTTGGAGAGAATAATTCCTGATACAAATGTTTTAATTAAAATAATAATCCAGGAATTTCTTAAAGAATTTATTTGACCTGTCCTAGATTCGAACAAGTATTGCCTCTGCCAGGTAAATGAATGCACTTTGGTTTTGCCTGTTGAATGTCTGTGGATTTTGATGGCAGAACTGACTGGAGGAAACCCTGATGAGTTTGGTTCAGCATATACAATTCCATAGGGACAGATGGGATTTCATGCCTGGGGAAATGAAAGAAAACTCCAATCTCTTGGAATCTGTGAAAAAAAGAGTGAATATACAAAAATAGATGCAGATGGGAAAAGACAAACTCTCCCCAAGGTCTGAGAGGTGGCTCTGCCCTTTGCAAGTCTCAGCCAGGTGAAAGCCCACAGTGCCAACTCACCCTCCCAGGCTGCAGAGAGGCTGCCAGGCAGCTCCTGGCCATGGTCTGCTCAGCAGCCACACAAGCCTTGGCCAGCACATCTTCCACCACCAAACGCCTTGGAGTGCCCAGGTGTGGCCCCATGTCCTCAGCAAGGGAGAGGGACGAGGCCCAGCCTGGAGTGACAGCTCTGGAGGCTGCCCTGTCCCCTCCCTGCAGCGCCTGGCACGGGGCAGTGCCCTCGGGCAGGGCAGGCTGGGGGCACTGCACACTCTGCTCACCACAGCAGTCCTGCCTTTATTACGGATTTTCTCCTGCTTTCCCTAGAAAGAACAGAACCCTCCTGCAGCCTTTTTGTCTCTTGTGGTTGAAGCAAACTGTCCAATCTGCTTTACATTCACAATTTCTAGGACAGACAGAAAGGCACAGAGTATTTTCAAGACTTTCACTGGTAAAATGCCTGATCATCTCTACACAGAATATAAAACATAAAAAGAAAACTGGAAAACAAAAAGAAAAAATTAACAAAAAGGAGTAACAAATTCTTAGTGTTTTCAAGGACAGCCTGTTCCCAGTGCCCCCTTTGGCCCCCCAGCTCACATGTTTGCCCCTTAGAGGTGCAGTCAGAGCTACAGCCAAAGATGTTTGAGGAATAAATTACCATGAAAGTCAGCTTTTATTTAAGCTCTCTCATTTCAGACACAAAGTGGCTCTCTGTTTCCCTGGAGACCGGGATATGTAAGGCAGAATTTTTTCTCCATTTCCCTTTCCTACACTGGACTCTTATAGAGCAGATTGTGTTTTTTCCCTCCTGTAGGACCAGCACTAATTACTGAGTGGGCATTTTCCTCAGGTGACTGTAGTTGTGGCACTGAGGTGGGTGACCTGTGCTGAGGCTCCTGACGTGCAGGTGTTTGCTGTGTGGCTCAACATCTCTCATTCAGTGTTACTCCCTGGGTTTAACAGTGGTGTCAGACACAAGTGCTCACTGAACAGAAAGGAAGCTCCTTTTCAAGTTCTAGAAGTAAAACATTAATAAAACTCTGCTGCAGAAGTAACACAGAACTAAAGAAACCCCAAACCAACTTGCAAGGTCTTTTATTTGTCTCCTATTTGACTCCCCTTTGGGAAGGTGAAACCAATTACTCCGCTGCTCATGAACTAAAAGTGAACAAACCCTGTGCTGCACCTTCTACCACTTAGCAGGGAAAGGAATCAGGAGATGGGGTGGAACAATATTTTCCTCTTTATGTCCCAATCTTTTTCCTACACTACATCTTGAAAATTTATTGGAAAAAACCTCTGATTCTGTGCTCTGGATTTGATTGTCCAAATATTAGCAGAGAATGAGAGAGAAATGACAACCGACTGAAGATGTTTAATGGAATCTTTCATACTTTTCCTACAGATCATAAAGGCAGGAGAATGGAAGGAGGAAAGCTGATAGCTCAGAGATTCACAGTGTGTTTAAACACAAACCTAAACCTAAACAAAGCCAAAATTACTGTCTTGTATAAAAGTGTTCTATCTTTTTATGTGAGAGCAAATTCTATCTGATTTCTCAAATAAGTATTCTTTGAGAACTATTCTTTGCCTTTGGAAAACTGTTCTTAAATGACACCTTTCCATTGTAATCCTTTTACAACTTCCAGGCTCTTTGAAATAATGATTGCCTCCTCCTGTGAGGAGCACAGTAACTGATATATCCGTTTCAAAACATGCTGTGAAAGAAAACAGCATCAGTTTTAAATGAAAACTTGGGAAGCAGCATCTCAGGAACCATGAAGGTACTGCTGGAGTACCAGCTGTGACCTGCTGGCCCAAGGGCTGTCCCCCACTGTGACATTTCTGCCCTGGCACCACGACTTACTTCTGAGAGATGCATTTCGTCAGCCATTCCACAAGACATGTCAGTTCATCAAGACGTGAAAATCAGTGTCACAAGCAGGTTCCAGCCCAGCATTCTCATGAGGTTTAACAAGACCAGGTTCTGGTGCTGTACCTGGGTTGGGGCAACCCCCAGGTTTGGTCCAGGCTGGGGATGAACAGATGAAGCAGCTCTGGGAGAAGGACTTGAGGGTGCTGGTGGGTGAGAGGCTGGACATGCCCCAGCCCAGAACCCCCCGTGCCCTGGGCTGGTCCCCCCAAGTGGGCAGCAGGGCAGGGGGGGATCTGCCTCTCCGTCCCCCAGGTGAGCCCCACCTGCAGAGCTGCCCCAGCCCTGGGGCCAGCACAGGAAGGACTTGGAGCTGCTGGAGAGCCCAGAGGAGGCCACGCAGCTGTTTAAAGGGCTGGAGCAGCTCTGCTGGGAGGAAAGGCTGAGAGAGCTGGGATTGCTCAGCCTGAGGCAGAGAAGGCTTTGCACCGACATAACTGCAGCCTTCCAGTGCCTGAAAGAGCCGACAAGAAGAATGGAGAGAGACTATTTACAAGGTCCCGGAGTGTCAGGAGAAGGGGGAATGGCTTCTAGTGGCTATCGCTATCGCAGTGAGCACTAGTGACCGATGCAAGGTGTGCGATGTGCGCGGTCACAGCCAGTGCCGAGCGCTGGGGACAGGCTGGGCGGCACCGCCGGGGACAGGGTGGGCTGCTCCGCCGGGGACAGGCTGGGCGGCACCGCCGGGGACAGGCTGGGCGGCTCCGCCGGGGACAGGCTGGGCGGCACCGCCGCCGGGTGGGCGTCCGACCGGGGGGATTTGCGTGTACTGGGTGACAAACAGCGGGGCTGGTGCGAGAGATGCTGCGCTGAGAGCGCCCGGAGGGAGAGGCGCTGCGGGGCCGGTGATGCCGCCCGGGCGGGGCTCGGCGTGCCGAGACCGCCCCTCGGACACAGCCCCGCGCCCGGCGGGATGCGGGAGGACC
>VWZD01008857.1:31421-111361 GCA_013396695.1 Sakesphorus luctuosus | reverse complement strand
GCAGCCGTGCGGGCGGGCGGTGCCGGGGCGCGGGGCGGCTGAGGCAGCGGCGGGGCCGCCCGCGGAAGCCGCCGGGCCGGCGCCGAGCGGCCGCAGGGCATGCCAACCGCCTGCCCCGATGTTTCCCTGGAGCAAGTGGAAGAAGAGGATGGGAGCGAGCGCCTCCTCCTCTAAGAGACCCGTCTTCGACGAGCGGGAGGACGGTGAGTGCGGGCCGGGCTGCTCTACCCTGTGCGGGATGCCCTGCCCGGTGCAGGATGCCTTGCCCCGTGCGGGATGCTCTGCCCTGCCCAGGATGCTCTGCCCTGCCTGGTGCGGGATGCTCTGGCCGGTCCGGGCTGTTCTGCCCCGTGCGGGATGCTCTGCCCTGCCATACCCAGCCCCCGGTGCCCTGCCCCGGAGTGCCGAGTCCCTCCCGCCCGGCACGGGCGCCCCGCAGCTCCACCACCAGGGCGAGTGTCGGGCGGGCTTTGCCTTCCCGTGGGGCACCAGGACCCTCCCACGAGCACCCCACGGGCACAGGGCAGTTGGTGAAACCCGGGGGAACTGAGAAGAGCGCGGTGAGGGGACAGTTCAGCGGAGAAGTTTCAGTCTGTGCTCGGACAGCTCCGGTTTTAACGAGGAAGGACCAAGTGCCCCCGGCCATGAGCGCCCAGAGGCTGCTCTCGGTGCAGCGTGGCCACTTTGGGGTTTTCCCAACATACAAGTTGTGGGTTTTTTGTAGAAATACATCACGGAATGCCACCATTGCATTAGACTTTTTGAGCGCAGGGGGAGATTGCAGAGGAGCAAAGGAAGGAAACTTTGATTGCAGGTGGAGGAAGAGTTTGAGAGCTGGAAGGCCAGCAGATGGGTGCTGGATGCCCAGGGCAGCTCAACGCTGTGCTGGCCCTGGGGCACCAACGGAGCATGGGCAAGAATCCCCAGGTGCACAGGGTGCTGGAATTATGCACTGGATAAACCCAGAGTCAGATGTGTTCTCTTGAGTCTCGAGCCCAGCGGTGTGCGGGTCAGGGTCTGCTGGCGTCCCCCTGGGAGGGACCAGACCTGGCACTGCTGCTCTGGCAGCCGGTGGGGGTTAAACCAGGCAAACTTTTCCAGGCACGGGAGCTGGTTCATTTCCCCAAGACGTTTTTATGAGCCGTTCACAGTGAGTGAGCACAGTAAGAGCGCTCTCATTGGAGGCTTCGCTGCAGTTTTGTTCTGAAACGTTTCATTGTGCCCTGAGCCCGTGTGCAGCCACACAGGAACCTGAGCTCTGCAGGTGAATGAATGGCCACTGGCAGGAGCCTGGGAACCCCTCATCAGGTACTGTCTAGCAGTGCTTTGTAATATGTCCCAGTTATTGGGACATTACTTTCTTGATAGCTCCTGCTTTTCCATCATTCCTTGTTGGTGCGTGCTTGGAGCAATTACAGTGTTGTTCTGGTGAACTCATATTTACTGGCACGGCACAGTTGCTATGGTGATCTCTTAAGACATCCCAATAACTTCCGTAGATAAAGAAGACAGTTAATACTTAGGGTTTGTGTGTGGCATAATGTGAAAGACTTACTAGGGATGACAGTTTAATGTGAAATTAATTAAAAAAAGGAAAAGAAAAAAGAGGTTGGTGTGGGAAATTCTGCCCATGTGTGGTTCCTGGTGTTGGTGTCTGCACAAGGATGAGCCCAGTTGCTGAGATCCAGTGGGTGATCCCTGGGAATTGGGCAGGGGGTATGTAAATTGGTTAACATTTGTTCTAGTGAGTAGTAGCACAAGGCCCAGTATTTTCCCTGAGATAAATCCAACTCCAAACGTTTACAGTCTTCTTTCCTGACTTCTGGGGTCCAGCTTTTGGACTTTTCTGCCTCTCTGCCTCCTGTCACACTGGTGTGGCTGAGCCAGCACACAGGGGGTTTCCTGGGGCTGGGCAGTAATGTGTTTGCTCTCTCTCTGTGTAAAACAGCCAGCCCTGGAGAGTTACCTGCTGTCAGCCTCACTGTTAGAAATCACCCTTCTTCCCCAGCCTGCATCTGTCCAACCCCAGCTCCCTGCTGCTGGATCTGGCCTGGCCCAGCGGAGGAGTTCCCGTGTCACACCCTGTCCTTGCTCTCGGGGCTGTGGCTGCCCAGTGTCCTCTCTGCTGGGATGGGGGTTGAGCTCTCTGAGTCTGTGACTCCAAGGATAAACTTCATATTCCAGAGTCTGTCCTGTGGCTCTTCTCTAACCCTCTCCATTTCATCAGCACCTCTTTTGTTAGTGCTGGGCCTGGGCTGGTTTTCAGCAGGGCTGGGGCCAGGCTGGTGGGTGCTGGTGCAGGGCTGTCTCTGTGGCCAGCCAGGCCCAGGGCCCTGTGGAGCTGTGCCCAAGGAACAGCTGTGCTGCACCCTCCTTGTGTCCCTTCCTGTGCGCTGTGGTGTCCCAGCCCTGCAGTTCTGCCCCAGTTCAGGTGGCTGCTCTGGGCTGTGGAGCTGGTGCTGGCCAGGGGTGCCCAGTCCTGTGTGCTGAGGACACTCATCTGTCTGATCCCCTTGGGTGCCCTGCCTGGTGCACCCTGCACACCGTGCACACTCTGCTGCTCCAGGTTTGCACATACAGCCTTGGGAATATTTTTGGACATTTCGGGTTGGGATTTGACTAATAGAAACCTGACTGTGAAAGGATAGTGTATGTTTCTGATTGTTTCCAGGGAACGCTGGTATGAGGGAGATGGGCTTCCCTGACTGTGCGAGCTGTGGCTCCAGCTGGTTTCAGTCTCACAGAAAACCTGGCAAGCTGCACATGCATCACCTGGGCTTGAACTCCAGCCTGTCCAGCTGGAGATGGTGCCTAGTGAGGCCCTTCTGCCAGCTCAGTTTTAGTGAGGTGTGTTGAATCCTATTCCTGAGCAGAGAATAATGAATGGGGAGAGGCAAGGAGGAAAAACAAAGTAAGGGAAAATGCAGGAAGAAGAAGACAGGGCAAAAGAACAAAGGGCTGCAGGATTGAGCACTTGGAGTTACCGTGGGCTCAGGAAGCTCAAGGGAGTCCTAGTGGGCTTGTGGGTCCAGCACTGTCACTGTGTGCTGTTTTCCATCGGGAAAAACTGGCCTTTGTCTGTAGGGGCTGTTCAGGGTTTGTTTTTATATCTGTAAGAATCTTTAAAAACTCCTCACCCTGTGAGTGGGTTTATTCTCCAGCCCCACAGAAAGCCCAGGCTGGGTGGTCACTGCCTGTCTGCCAGGTGTGAGATGATGTGTCTCTGAACAGGGCACAGGGCACTGGGGTGTCTCATAGACATGTCATGTGGGCAGGAATTATTTTCTGTCATTCTGGGAAACAGCCAAGCAAGTTTTATTGACACCCCACTCCTTTTTTAATTTTTTGAAAATTATTTTTTATATTAAGTGAAGAAAACATGTTATTAGGCAGCCAATAGGAGTGTTTCAACCCAGATATTTTAAAAGTGTTTAGCAGAGTTGCTGGACTTGGGCAGCTGTGCTGAGCAGGAGTGAACACAGGGCACACTTTGTGCTATTAGCATTGCCCACAGTTGTGTTGTGTGAGAGAGGGGAAAACCACAGCATGATGTATCTCTCTATGCAATTAGGTCTGAAGAGGAATTTCAATAGTGCATTTTGGTTTTGGTTTCTCCTGAATCAAAGTGGCATACTAAAAGAGCTGTGTGTAAATATACATGAGAATCAGTGAAGCATCTGCTGCTCCCTGCTGGGCTGTGCCTCCCTTCACTGACAGAGGCCAGTGGTCTGAGGGCTCCTGCTCATGTCCTGGGGCTGAATTAGTTTTCCAGCTGATGTACAAGGTTTTCATGCTGCAGCCCAGTGACTTTCATCATGATTAATATTTTGTCTCGGCCACTTTTCCCCCATCCCTTGTTTGACTCTCACTGCCAGAGTGCAGATGGTTTTTCCTAAGGGGGTCAGGTGCAGGCTTCTGGGTTTATCCTTCTTGCATCAAAATAATCTTCTAAACACAAGTTCCCAGTTTGGCAGCCCCTGTGTGCAGCTCTCCCAGTAAAACAGCCTGACTGTGAGAAGTGTGTGCTCAGGCTTAGTCTGGGTCAGGTGGAGTGTCCAAGGTGTTTCCCTTTCAGGGAACAAGCGCAGGTGATACCAAGGGGGAGGCACCAGGCTGGGATTTGGGCTGAAACTCCACCTGCAGGGGCAGCTGGCAGCGTCTGGGGGTGTGCAGGGTGGGGGTGCCATGGTCAGTCTGCCCGTGGCTGGGTGTGTTGGTACATGTGGCTCTAAAAGGCTTCCAGGAGTCTCTCTGTGAATGCCCACTGGAGCTTCCGAGCAGAGAAAATGGTCTGTAAAGTGTGGTCTGTGGAAGAGCAGGGAACTCTTACACAGCCTGATGCTGCTTCTCTGGCTGTGCTGTTTGCTGAAGGGTCCAGCACGGGGACGTGCTGGGTCTGGGGGGCTCTGAAGGCTCATCCTGGCGGGGCCGGCGCGGGAGAGCGAGTGCCTGGCAGCCATGGCACCGTCCCCATGGCAACGGGCGAGAAGCTGCACAACCTGGGCGAGCGTGCTGAAAATAATCCCCATTCTCATTTCAGGCTGTGTGTTGGTGGGTCACACACCCGGGAGCAGGGTGGGCACCCCTCCTGGAGCAGGAATGGGAGTGGGAGCGCTGTGTCTGTGCGGCTGTTGGTGTACAGAGAGTGAACTGCAGGCATGGAGCCCACCTGCCTCTGGCTCCCTCCTGGCACCTGCAGCCACCGCCTCAGCCTGCTGGCCCAGGGCTGCTGGGTGCTGGGTGCCTCCAGCTGCAGCTTTGGGCAGGTTCTTGGATCACCTGTCCTTGTCATCCACATCCCTTGGAATTCAGGCATTCAGTTGTCACAGCTTGGCAAGCTGTTTGCATTCCTCCTTTTCCTTCCTCTGGCCTGCTCTGATGGGAGCAACGTGTCCAGCTTTCTCCACAGACCTTGGGGTTAATTTTTTAGAGTGGATTTCTTCCCTATAACTCTTTGTTCCAGAGGTTGGAATCTTCAGGGAAACAAGACCATGCTGCTGGACAGTCGAAGGTGTCAGAGCAACAGAGACATGGAAGGATAGGGAGTGAAGCCTGACCTGCTTGGTCCTGTGTCCCTTTACCTTTGCAGTGACACAAACTCCTCTAGCCAAGTTTGCCCCAGATCTGAGGACATCCTGCTGTGCTGGGAGAGGGATCTGGGAGATGGACCCAGGGACCAGGAGAAGTTTCTCTGCCTCTCCTGAGGGGATCAGTGGCCATAAACCACATGCTGCTCTTTCTCAGGGCAGCAGCATTGCCTGGCCAGGTCCTCTGGTCCCTGGGGGCCAGGGCTGCCCCTCAGCATCATCCCTGCTCCCACTGCTTGTGGCTGTGCTCCTCCTGCCTTGGCTGTTCCTCATGGCACCCGTCTCCATCGCCTCAGCTTGGCAGGGATTTCAAGCCCTGGGCAGCAAACATTGCTCTTTTGGTTGCATATCTACAGACAAATGCCCAGTAAGGCAGTTGTAAAATCTGAAATGCTACTTATTTAGGGTCAGATACAGGTGTGTTAAGCTTCCATGCTCTGCAAACCACTGACTAAAGTAGTCCCTGCTCAGATTGCAAGGGGAACTTTTTCCATAGCCTGACTCTTGCGTGGCTGTGGGTTGGGAGCACAGATGCTTTTCCCTGTTATTTAAAAACAAGAGAAAAAAGCCTTTCTGTATTATCAGAGTGGTAGCTAAGTAAGTAAGCGGGGGGAGGAGGGAGTGGGAATTGCAAGGAGGTGTCAGCAAAGCTGTGTTTAGCATTGTCAGCAGGGCTTTGTTTCTGCTGTGCCTGGATCTGTAGGGTGGTGCCTGTGCTGTGCCCAGGGCCACGCTCCCTCTGTGGGCTCACTGCCCCTCCTGCCAGAGCCAGTGCCCCTTGTGCTGGCTAAGGATGGAAAACTTTTCCACGTGAAGCTTTGCAGTGTGTTGTGTAGTGCAGAAATAGGTTAAACTCTGGGAATTCAGCAATCCAAGTCATGGAGGTGTGTGGTACCATGTGCAGTGTTGGGAGCCCTGGCTCCTCCTGCTGCAGTGGTGATGGCTGTGCTGTCCCTCTGCCCACTGTGGCCGTGGGCCCTTCGCAGCAGAGCTGACAGAGATCTATGAAAAACCATTCTCAGGGGGGCTCATATGGCTCTGGGAGGTCTGAGGAGAGGAGATCGGGGTACAGTGAGCCCTGAGGGCTGCTGGGGCTGCTGGAGCTGGAATAAGAAAAAACTGACAACCACCACAGCAATTTGAGGGACATGTGATAGATAGGGAGGGACAAAGGCAATCAAGGATAAGTTACTGGAAGAACTGTTCAAGTGAAATGTTAGACCAAATTCATCTCTCTGTATTCTGTGGAGGTCACAGTCCTTCCAACCAGCCTGGAATGGGCTCTCTGTGGTTTGGGGCTGAGGATCTGCACACCATGTCCCCAGTGCTGGTGTGGTCCCTTCCCAGCTCGGTTGGCATTTCCCCCCTGTCTGCAGCTGTGCTTCCTGGGGCACAGGTCCCAGGATGTGGGGCTGATGGTGCCAGGGCTCTGGCACAGCCCAGCACTGGCTGCCGGGGACGCTGTGCCGGCGGTGCCGCTGCGGAGGCAGCGCAAGGTCACCTCGTGCTGTGCCTGGTGGAACGTCAGCAAGAGGACTTGACAAGGAAAACCTTCCCAGAAATGGAGAAAACTGTTCTTTTGGCAGTTTGGTACTTTCACCCTCTGAGACTGGGGTGCTGAGGTGGTTAAAGAGCTGTGTGGGTTCTCCATGCAGTGCACTGGTGGGAGGAGGGTGGTGTGTGCCTGT
Organism: Sakesphorus luctuosus; assembly: GCA_013396695.1. Lineage (NCBI taxonomy): Eukaryota > Metazoa > Chordata > Aves > Passeriformes > Thamnophilidae > Sakesphorus > Sakesphorus luctuosus. The sequence goes on along the minus strand of VWZD01008857.1, from coordinate 104,586 downwards.
GGCCGTGCAGGGAAGGGGACAGCATGTGTTTCCTTTTAAACATTGCCTTATTTCTTGTGGAATGCCTGGAGTTGAGGGTTGCTCACCCGCAGTGGTGTTCTGCTTCTGGGTCAGGACTTGGCTTTCCACTCGCTGTGGCCGCAGGTGGGTCCCCATGAGTGTGGCCTGGCTGGACACACTCAGGCAGGGGACGTTGCTGAGCCCGTTGTTTGTGGGCAGCCTGGGGGGTAAAAACAGCTTCGGCTTTTCCCACTCTTTTCCATGGAGCTACTCTCCAGTTCCAAACACTTTGTTCCTCAGAAGGCTGTGGAGCCTCTCGTGGCTGTGGTGGTTGTTAATGGGCAGTTTCTACCACCTCACCCTGGCATCCTGGAGTGAGCCACCCATTTAATCAGCGCTAACAACTTCTGTGGGCACAAGTCATAGAGAAGTGCCAGAGGGAGCAGTGGCAGTCTGAGGGAGGGCAGGTGGATGGAATGTACCCCCAAGACATGATGTGTGCCAGCACCTCACAGGTGTGCCCCAGGGAGAGGATCTGTGCTGGCTGTGCCCTGCTTTGGTGTTTATCTCCCAAAATACAGAGTGTTGGGGTAGCCTGGGAGCAGCTCAGCTTCTGCACATACAAGACAGGAAGTGTCCGTGTCCTTTTTCCCTCTCCCACTGTTCTTCAGGAATTAAATTGCTTTAGGTGACAGTTATGGAAAATTAAAAGTGCTTCGAATGTGTGGGAACAGCTGGCTCTGAGCACTGCCAGGCAAGGAGATGTGACAGTGTGTGAATGTTGATGTGCTCATTTACATCTCAGGTGGTGTTCAGGGGCTCTCCCAGTACCTGGGCAGGCACTGAATGGTGTTTGGATGGTCACCTGGAGAATTCCCATGTGTTTTCACTTCTGGTCCCTGACAAAGGTCAGAAAGGAAGGGCTGGGAAGGGCTTGGGCTGAAGCTCAGGCTCCTCCTCCGAGCAGGCAGCTCTTGTTGAGGATTAGGAGAAACACTTTGGGCGAATCTCCTCTTGCCCCTGGTGTTGGCTGGATACTTTCCCTCCATGGCTCAGCGGATTTCACTGTCAGAGGGATATAGATCATCTCCAGAGGAAGGGATGCAGAATGTTAAACTGCCTTGTGAAACAAATGTCACGGAATCCACGGGAAAGCTGCATACTGCACATTTGCTTGGGGTGTTAGTGGTTCCCAGCCTTAATGGGAACTGGCAGGCAAGACCAGCAAGCAGGGAACAGAGAAAATGATACACATTAAGCTTGGATTGTTTGCACTGTTGGAAAACGTGCTTTATGCTTCACAGAAAATAGGGCTAAAGCTTGGTCCCAAATAATTTGCACTTTAAAGGCTCTCTATGCCGCATGTGGTAAGCACATGAATAATTCATACACATGCAAACAGGCCCCATGATTTCATACTCCAGCGTGATTCTAGATTTGCTCAGAACTTTGAACTGCCATTGATGAGTGGCTCCTCCAGCACAGAAGCAGCTGGGCAGGACTTTCAGTGCAGGGATGAAACGATGCCCTCTCCCGATGGTGCCAGCTGTGTGTCCCTGTAAGGGCTGGGAGCTTCCCCTTCATCCCCTCTCCATGGACTGGCCCATGGCTCTGACAGTGTCCAGAGCTTCACACTTGGAGTGCCTCCTTGGCCTGACCCTCATGTGTTTGGTTTACTTTCATACACCATTGCTCTTGTAATTGGTACCAAACAGTGCTGGGAGAGCTGGCCTGGCCTGAGCTGCTGCTGTGAGCTCAGTACTGAGCTCCCTGTTCCCTGTTCCAGATAGTGCCTGTTCGGGGAATGAAGCTGGGCTGTGGGAAGGGCTGTGGATGCAGCAGCAGTGATGGGCAATCACAGGGAGCTGGGGGCAGGAATTGGCTTGGGGTCCCTGCTCTGATGTGTGTGTGTCTGGCTCATCCCTCCAACAGGTACCCCTGTCGGCTTCATCCCAGGAGTTCTGGAGTAACTCGGGAGGGTCGAGGTTTAGGCACAGCTGTGCAGGCAACACAGGCAGGAGCTGTGGGTGCAGCTGAAGGGCAAAGAGGTGCTCATGTTGGGGTGGTGATGGTGGCACTGTACAGTGGTGCTTGGGCATCCCAGCTGGGCTCGGCTCCCCGTCCTCCGCCTGTGGCTCCTTTGGGAGCCGGACCCACGGGCAGTGGGAAAGCTGCCCGGAGATGCCAGTTCCTGCTTGGCTGCTGGGGCTTTGCAATGACCCTTGGTAACACCTTTAAAGGCAGTGGCAGCCCAGCAGCTCTGTGGCTGCTCTGTTGCAGTGTGTGCCATGAGCTGGGCCAGGGGCACTGGCACTCACTGCTCCTCTGCTCCATCGAGTTCTATTCCATGTTAAATGCCACAGCAGGAGCATCACAAGCAGGTGTCACAACAAGCACAGCTGCAGCGGGGTGAACTCAGGGATTGATTAATGAATAGTTTCAGCCTGTTGTGTGTTTCTCTACATGGCTTGCTGATGTAAAGATCAATGTGTGAATTTATTTAAAAAAATAGCAGGTTTCTTTTCACCAGAACAAATTGCTTCTGTTTATCAAAATGCTGAGTAACATCAACAAACGATTCAGTCATTGGTTGCCCCTCAGCGTTAGCATTTCCTCTGGCCTTGGTTTGGATTTTTCCATGCTCTTAGTTTGGCATCTCCAGAGGCACCTCTGCTTCCCGCCCTGCTCTCCCCAGAGGCCACTGCCCTCCTCCTCCTCTCTGTGCTGAAGTGGGAGGTTTCCATCACTGGCCTTCCTCTTGCTCTCTCATCGAGGCTGCACAGGGGTTATCCCATGGGGTTTGCTCCCCAGGGTATCCCAGTGTAGCTGGCAGTGGGCAGGTGGGTGGCTGTGGTGCCTCTGGGGGTGGTGGGTGCTGGTGGTGCATCCCCAGGGATGTGCTGAGGCCCAACAAGCCACCCACACTCGGGCACCAGCGCCCCGAGGTGCTGTGCAGTGTGGGGGTGCTGTCCCCAGGGTCTCCTCAGCCCCTGCAGCCCATGGTGGTACCAGCTGCAGGGGAGAGCGATGCCCTCTGCACTGTGTGTCACTGCAGACCTGGCCTCCCTCCTCCCTGTGGCTGGAGTCTGTCAGGAGCTGTCTTTCCAGTGAGAGCTGGTACACCACTGTGCTCCAGAGAATTTCTTATCACAGCAGTAGGATGCCTGCTTTCCCCAGAGGATTTGAACTTGGTGAATAATTCTATTTGACATCCTGTGGTGAATTTGGGTCTGCTCTCTTCTCACGGAGTTGAAATCTATCCCGAGTGGTTATGGCCATCCCTTCCACACTCATGCAGGTTCTGGGTGGGCCATCTGGCAATGCTCAGGTGCTTGGATGCATCAGTGCGGTCTGTCCATTGAATGAGTCTGTCCTGACGCCTCCAAAAGAAAGAACAGACTTCTTGACTTCAGAGAGCACTGAAGGGAGTCACTGCTCCTACCTGGGGTCAAGCAAAAGTATCTTCAGGTATTCATCACTCTCCTGTGGCTCTTGTTTTCCTTCCCAGATTTACTGACATCACCAGCATGTGTGACTGACAGCCCCTCATTTATGCTGTGTCGCTCCTAATTTTCCCTTCTTTGTGAGGAAGAGCTCCTTCCCTTGCCAGGGCTGTGGGAAATGCCTGCCCAGCTCAGTGTGTGGCAGAACACAGACCCACGTGCAGGAACACCAGCAGTTGCAGAGGGACCAAAGCCCCTCTTGGTGTTGGTGTTCACCAGCCTTGGAGCCGCTGGTGCCAGCGGTGCCACCGCTTGCTGTGGTGCCGGTGCCGGTGCCCAGCCTGCCCGGGGCAGGTGCCTTCCCTCCTGCACCCTCGCTCAGTGCTGCTGGGCCCCGTGTGTCCCTTCTTCAGCCGAGTGTGCCACAGAGGAGAGGGGCAGTGGAGAGGCAGCGTTCCCACGGGCGTGGAAGAGCTGCAGCCGCAGTTGTGCCGAGCAGCACATCCACCCATCCCAGGCAAGGGTATTTTGGGAGCGTGTCTGCTGCTCACGAGCCTCTGGGACAAAGATAGGACCAGGCGCCCAAAATAGCACCCTGGAGCCTGCACACCCCACCAGTGGCTGCTCTTGGTAGGGAAATCCAGAGTTTGTTTTCAAGTCATCATTGCTGTGTTGACAAGGCTGTCGTTGGGAAAACGCTCTCGACTGGAATGTCTGAATTAACTCCAAGAGCAGACAGCGCTCCCTGCTCACCACCCAGCCTGAGGGAGGAAAGGACTTGCTGGATTTTTAAATAGATGTATCACACAGAATCAGTGATTGGAAAAGACCTCCCAGCCCATCCAGTCCAACCTGTGGCTGATCCTCTCCTTGTCACCCAGCCCAGAGCACCGAGTGCCACGTCCAGTCATTTCTTGGACACCTCCAGGGATGGAGACTCCACCACCTCCCTGGGCAGCCCCTTCCAATGCCTGACAACCTTTTATGTGAAGAAATTCTTCCTGATGTCCAACCTTAACCTCCTCAGGTGAAGCCTGTAGAGGGAGAAAAGCTGCTGAGCTGTCTCAACTACCTGCTGTGGGGGTCGAGGTTTTTCTGTTGTGGTTCAGTGCCAACCCCCTTTTAGAGCTGTTGGCTGAGGGGGCACCATTGGCCCCCTGTGTGTGAGGGCACTGATCATGGCTGTGGGCACTGTGGTGGTGGTGGATGTGCTCGGGGCAGCCATGGTGAGGGGACCCTCCCTGTGAGCAGAGCCCCACTGCTCTGCCCCTGAGCCAGGGAGGGGTTCATGCTGGGTGCCTGTGTATTCATTAATATGAAGACCCCAACCCCAAACCAGGCATCACTGTATTTCTATGGTCCTGATCCATCCAGTTGCCAAGAAATAAGCACAGCTGCCAGTCCTGCCCTTTTTCAGGAGATTTTTTTCTGTTCTTGTCGATTTTCTTTGTGGTGCTGCAGTGGGGTGAAATGTTGCAGCAGGGACCACCTTCACTGCTGTAACTGTGGTGTGTGCAGCAGTGCTGGAGTGTTAGAAAGCAAGAAGAGGTCATTTAATTTTGGAATATCTGCTCTGTTGCATCTCTTGCAGCTGAGGTGCTGCTCAGACACCCACAGATGAGAAGCAGGGACAGAAGTGTCTCTGCTGAGCTACTGCTGAGTTAGTGTTGGTTTCCTTTTGTCTAGAACTCCAATGGTTTGTGCTCACAGAATCCCAGACTGGTTTGGGTTGGAAGGGACCTTGAGGATTATCTAGTTCCAGCCCCACTGCCATGGTCTGATCCCCATGGATTCAGTACTGCAGTAGAACAGTCGACAGACTGCTCTGGCTGGTGCACAACTGACTTTTTTTGGTGTATTTTCCCAGTGTTCTGAGAGTTGTCACCAGCCCCAGTGACACAGCAGGAGGAACAAGAGTGTCTTTCATGCCCCTCAATGGATTTGCTGGTGTGGCAAGTAGTAAAAGCCCTTTTGATTGAAAACCAGAAGCAGCTGATTGTAAAAAATATTCTTGGGGCCTTGATTTTACAAAGAGTTCTTGTCCCAGGACTGTTACACACTGAGCCTCCAGGAAGCTCCAGTGCTTCTGGACTGATTTGGGAAAAGCAGGGATAATCAGGAGATGTGCAATAAATGGTACAATGTGTGATTGAACAGAATGAGGAAAGTTGTTCCACAAAGGACCTGTTTTTCAGACTCAGACCTCTTAAAGACTTTCATGTAAATAAAAAAAAAAGGTTGCTCAGAATTCTGTCTTGTTCTCAGCTCTTTTTAGATTCTCACTAAAAATGCTCCTGTGTGATTGTCACACTCTGGTTTCCACTGTGAGCCCAGCAATTTTGTCACAATACTTCCCTCTTTGTTGCTGCATAGAACATGAAGTTAAACAAGAAGTGGGCAACTCCTTCTCCTCTCTGCCCTGAGCAGCCTTTGTGGCTCTCTTTAGGTGCACAGAAAAAATACACCAGGTCTAAGGATTTCAATTACCTGCAGTGATTGGATTTCATGTCGCTCTTTCCTGGAAAAGCATTGGTAATTATTAATATTGCTAACTTTCCTATTAATTAACATTTCAAATCTTCCAAATACTGTGTCAGGGCCTTCCCAAGTGATGTGATACTGGGCTTAGCCATGGTCTATTTGCTTTGAATCTCCTTGTAAGCCATTTCCCTGATCTTTTAATACAAAACCTTGATATTTTTCCTTCTCCCAAGCGGCTCCATCTCCCCAGGACTCGGTTGTGTGGTAGCAGGAGGGTGGGATACTATTACAGTGTGATAAAGTGCATTGGATTTCACATTAGCAGCTGGTCCATCCCTACAGTGACTCTTGCTGCTGGTTATTTTCTGTATTTCCATGGCAACAGGAAGGTCTGGTCCTGGACCCAGGGCTGCTGCACGTGTTGCTGGCATGGGAGCCAGGGCAGGGTGCCCTCTGCCACCAGAGCCCCGGTGCCAGGGCTGCTTCAAATGGGGAGCAGGGCTGCCCTCTCCCTTAGCAGACACTTTGCCCATCTTGTGAAAAGCTACTGACTCGTTTTGTTCTCATTTTCCCTCATCAGCACTCCTTAACTTTCCGTACTGCATCTGCTCCAGATGAGATCCCTGAGCCGTGCCAGCCCCCTGTGTCCATGTGTGGTCACACCAGCAGGCACTGCCAGAGCCAGGGAGCCCAGTGCAGCTGGCAGGAGCATGTCCTGCCCGTCCCTGCACGCCTTGACAAAGTGTGAGCGTCCCTATTGCTCCCTGAGCTCATCAGCCTGTGAGTGGTAACATGACCTGACAACCCTTAAAAACCCGACTGGAGAATCTGTTCTCCTGCAGTCTCGGGGCACTGCTTTCCACAGGTTGCCTGTTGCTATATAAAGAAATAGTCTGTTGTTTCTAAATTTGCCCTGTTAATGTCACAGAGCATAAAGAAAAACAGCAACAATGTGCTGGCACTTTGGGCAGCAGTGATGTGGGAGTGGGGCAGTGGTGGCCGTGCCCAGCTCTCTGGTGCTCCGTGTTTGCTCCTCTCTCTGTTTAATTCCCAAGGCTGTTGGGACACCTGTGTGTGTGGCTGTCTGCCCCACAGATACCCCTGCCCCCGGGACCTGGCAGCTGACTCGAGCTCTGACCTTGTCAGAATTTTTAAAGCACCAAGAAGGGGAGTGGAGCAGTGCAGGGAGCTTGCAGTGGAGTGCAGGATGTGGCCTTTCCATGGGCAGGTGGGCTCATGGGGGTGGAAGCCCCTTCCAGGTGTCAGGGAGGCCTCCCTCAGGTTTCATTAGCACGCAGGCTGTTGTCAGTCTCCTGTGAGCAGTTTGCAAGCCTTTGCAAAATCTGGATGCAGGCGTTGGTCTGCCCAGAGTGGTATGTCTGTCTGTCCGGTGCTGTCAGAGATCTGCTTCTCTGCCACCAACAGTAACCTTCTCAAAGGGCAGGGAAAGGCCAGATCTGTAACTGCCATCAAGAATAACCATGAAATGTAAGAAATTATCTATGATGCCATAATTACAGGCGCATTTGCAAAAAATGTAATTCTTCTCAGTAGGACAGGGCTGTAAAATGCATGTAAACTATCTGGACAGCTTCTCCTTACAGCCCCCAGGTATCCCCCAGCTTCTCTAAACTGGTGTTCCTCACGTGGATCTGCTGTTGGGAGTGTGATTTGGCTTGTTCTGACAGACCCAAGATCAGATTTCCTGTGTATGACCTAAATGGCAGCTCCATTCCCTGGGTTTGTCTTTGAGCCTTTTTGGGAAGCCCCAGTGCTTGCAAGTTCTTTGTGTCCTAACACGATGCAAATTCAGCATCAGGTTTGCTGCAAAGTAGGTCTCGATGCAGCCACGTTTTCAGGCGTTGAGCTCAAGCAGAGCCATATGGAACTGTCAGATCCATGTCCTACATACCTGGATTCCTTCCTGGAGCTGATTCTGAGGGGGGTTGTTTGGTACCTCAGGATATGGTACACACCTGCCTGCAGGTGAACTCTTAGTTGGTGTGTTGGCTCTGAGCACATGGAGGTGTTTGCCCAGGTGGCCCCAGCACCATCCAGTAGTGATGTTCTTGCTTAGAGCGTGTTGGTTTGTCCTTGATGGGGAGTGTCCCTTTGGGTCACACAGTCCTCTGCAGGCACATGAATGTCCAGGTGTTACAGTCACTGGTTTGACTGATGAGGTCCAAGGAGTGACCCTTTGGACTGCACAGGAGACACAGACTGCATTGGGCTGGGAGCCTCCAGGCTGGGCTGTGCCCTGTGCTGGACTTGTGCTCCCCACACTGGCACCAGGAGTACGAGGAGTGTCCTCATGGGTGCCCTGTGGGTGCTGGACATGAAATGGGGAAGGAGACAGATGGGATGCCAAAAAGGTACCTGATTCTTCTGCTGGAGCTTCTGCTTCTTTTAGAGTTATCACTTAATATTGTTTTAAACTCATCCCTTTCCTGTTGGTGCCCCTGACACCGAGGCTGTCCCAGTGCAGTGCCAGGGCTGCCCACCAGGCACCAAACCTGTGTGTGTCCAGCCTCAGCAGTCGGAGTTGCCTCGGGTGGTGTTTTGGGGTCAGTGTGCCCTGAGGTGGGTGACACACACAAATCCTCCTGGTTTTCTCCCCTCTGGAGCCCAATGGCCTCCGTGGTGCAGCGTGACCAGCGAGTCAGCACCAGGGAGGTGGGTTTGGTGCCAGGGATGCACAGACCTGATGACCTGGCTGAGACCTGCCCCTAATTAAAGCACACTGTGTTTGGTGGGCAGTGAGACACCATTAAGTGACACTGGAGGCTGCTTGGGTGACACTAATTACTGGCAGTTACTTAAAAAGCAATTACGAGGACAGCTCTGAGGGACACGAGGGAGGGTGTGGGGTGGCTTCCTCTGTTGCTCTTGTTGCCATTTCTGTCTGTAACCCCCCTGTCTGCACTCTGGCTCTCCCATCCCTGAGGGAACTCGGGATGTGCCAGAGGCACCAGCAGCCGCTCCCAGTGCCCGGCCATGGTCATTCATCCCCCAGCCTCGCCACCCTCCTCTGCCATCCCTCCATCCACCACATCCACCACCCACCACTTCCACTCTGTTTCCGCTGCAAATCTGTATCAGCAAATGAGCAAAATAAATGTTGCTTGTTTGTTTTGACAATTACAGTAGAGATTTAATTACGCTCCTTCTTCCGCATATACTGCTGAATGTCATGTGATGTGTTCTGGGGTAAACAAAGATGTTCTGCTAATGTGAGATATGGTTATTAAAGACACACTGTCAGGCTGCAGCCTCGTCTCCCAACCAGTCAGCTGGAGCCCAGCTTCCAGCATCTGTGTTCTTGTGTTCATGTGCTGCCTGTGAGGATGAGGCAGATGCTGAGCAGAGACGTCACCGAGAGCAACTGGGTGAACTGTGGGGAAGTGAATAAGGAAATAGAAAAGTAAGAAAAGAGAGAAAACCACTGCTGTGTCTTCAATTATTTTGAGGCAGCAGCTTCAGGTGTCAGCAGGAATACAATACTTCAGTCTCAGAGTGAGTTCTGTGTTCAAAACAGTGGTGATCCTCAATTGTCACAGTGAAAAGGGCCCGATTTTCCTGCTCATCACTTTTGAAGGATCTGTCTTAAAGCCTAAGCCTATTGTGTCATGTGAAAGCAGCTGTAGCATTGTCTGGTAATGGTAAATTGGCAATGACTTTGCATTTCATAATTAGTTAACAAGGAGTCACTTACAATGTGCATGTCTCTCAAACCCCACTGAAATGTGCAGCACACATTTGACATTATTAATTAAAAATAGGAACTTCAAATGCTCCTGTGCAACAATTCCTATTTCCCCTCACTGTGCTGGGCTTTGACAGGGATAAGGGTGCATTAAGGCAAGGGTTTGAATTTCTTTCTGAAAAATGCTTTGGGACTCCGGGGTGATTCAGGGGGCATAAGAGCCCATCGAGTGTGTTTCAGATCCATCAGCCCCCATCCCTAAGGCTCCCAGCCAGGACTCTGTGGGCTTCCCCCACTCCTGGTGAAGGTTGCTCCCTCAATTAAGTCTTGTTAGAAAATCTCTCAAGGAGGTAATTCAAGGGAGAAATTATTTCTAGAGATTCTTGTCAAATGACAGTGAGCTTTTAATTAAATGAGTGTCCATTACTTACTGGCAATTATGGAGAGAAAATCCTTACTTCTGAGAGAGGCAAAGCTCCACTTTCCTAAGGAAAATTTGCTTTTTAAAATAATAAGGCAAAGATGGCTTATTCTGCTCCAGAACTGAAGCCTGAAAGAAATGCAAGTCTGTCTTTGGAGGGGTTTAATTTGGCCAGAGAAAGGCACTGGTGGTGTCTCTGTGCCAGTGTGTGCTGTGAGAGCAGCCCCACCACAGAACTGGCTGTCGTGGCTTCTCCCCATCGTGGCATGGACCCCATGGGCTGTTTGTCCCCAGCCATTGGTGCCAGTGCTCCAGCCCTTGCTGGGGGTTTGCTGCTCATCCCCAGCCATTCAGAGCATTTCCCAATGTTTTCCAATGGGCCTGGAAATGAGTTGTGCCACCAGCAGGGTGTGAGGAGGCTGATGGTGGGAGGTTGCAGACCTGGGCTGGGGGAGCTGTGGAGGTTTGAGCTCCATCAGCTGGCCCATGGCTCGTCCCAGCCCTAATCCCACCTCACTGCAGAGCCTGGTTTAGCAATGAGTGAGAAAACATGGCCCAGTCTTGCTGGTTTAGAACCAAAGGAGTGTTTTTGAGATTTGCCTTACGTCTTTTGGGTATTTTTATCATCTGCCTCATTCGAACGGTCTCAGCTGAGTCATCTCATCCCTAGTTTAGATTTATGCTCCTTCTACACCCACTCCAGCAGGACCTGGATCCTCCCAGCACAGCCTGCTCTGGCCTCACTGGAGTCATGCTAGTCTGGCATTAAATTATATGGGCACTGGGTTGAGGAGTTATGAATATTGATATGTTTTATTTAGCAGCCTTCTGCTTTTAATGAGTGTCCATAAAACAGTAATTCATAATTTATCATAAATCAAGACAATAGATTAGGTTGCAATTTAATTATTGCTTATTTTTGTAGCTGTTGTGGGGTTTGTGTCCCAAAATACAGACAGGAAGAGCAACCTTCTCTAAATTCCAACCCTTCTGTTGCACAGTGGATTAAGGTAACAACTGTATCCCCTCCAATGGTGCTCCTCACAGCAGGAAATGACAGGACTCAGGGCTTAGTAGGAACCTTGTCTAGTTTTGAAATTCCAATAATCACTATTCTGATACCCTGGTAACAGAGAGTCAGGGATTCACTAACACAGATTTATGGCATTTTTTGTGCTTGCATTGACTGGTGATCTGTGCCAGGACAGGAGGACACTGCCTCCAACTCTGCCAGGTGTAAAGCAAGATCCATGCACCTATTGCCCCAAAGGACAGCAGAGCAGTGGAAAGGATGCACAGGTTTATTTCAGAGGTGAGGATGCTGCAAACTCACAGATCCCATCGTGCTGTATGGCAGGACCAGCCCCAGGGCCTCGTTCAGGCAGGAAAGCTTCCTTAGTGAAAACTAACTGCCTCCCCAGTAGTGATATCTCCTGGAAAAGAGCTATTCACCCCTACAGGAGAGGGTCAAGTTGGACACTGGAAGAATTTCTTCATGGGAGGAGTGGTCAGACATTGGCAGGGGTTGCCCAGGGAGGTGGTGGAGTCTCCGTGCCTGGAAGTGTCCAAGGAACGACTGGACGTGACACACTCAGGGTTCTGGTCTAGTTGACAAGGCAGGAATCGGTCACAGGTTGGAGAACTTGGAGGTGTCTTCCAGGCTCAGTGATTCTGTGATTCTCCCTCCACAGCCACTTGGGTTCTGCTTATTTAATGAACAAATCCCCTCCAAGTGGGGACAATGGACAGCTGCTCCGCTCGTTTCATTCCAAATGGTGAATATTGTATTTATGAGAGAGAGATCCAAATATGGTCCATCTGGTACGAGTTACTCAGCTGTTCACTTCACAGAGAAGAGAACGTTTCTGTGTCTCTCCCGTGATGTTCACATGAAGAGCTGAGCCTTTTCAAAGCTGTTTAATGTTTTTCTTTGCAGAGGGGTTGCTTACACATGAGAAATCCCTTTAAATCATGCACTCTGTGTTCCCAGAACCCTCAGGGCTGCCACGATGTGCCAGGGTGGTGGGTCTGGCTGGGGCTCACATGAGCTGCCTGTGCTGTCTGTGGGCTGTGGGGGCTCAGTGGAGCTCCCTCTCCCACTGTTCCCACTGCTCTGGTGAGAGCACCAGTTCAACACCTCTCTTCCAGTCACTGTGTTGTACTGGGAAGTTGCCAGATGTGTTGAAATTGGGTAAAATGGGGCAGACCACCGTGTTGTGAGCAGGGTCAAGCTCAGGGGGGCTGTGCATGCATATCATTGCTGCTCCCACCAGCTCCCCGGGAAGGTGGTGGCTGATCCCAGGCAATGCCAGGGGGTCTGGAGCTGTTCCTGCTGTCTCCTCGGTGGGCTGTGCCACCCTCTGAATGCCTGGCAGCTCCTCTGGGCTCAGCTGAAGTTCGGACACCGTGGGTAGAGCTGGATGGCACAAAAAGCTTTAGGAAGTGGAGGAGGAGTTTGCCAGAGACTTTAATTTTGCATTGAGCCTAAGGGAAGTGAAAGCAGTCAGACACACTCAGGAGAGAGACAGCAACTGTCCAGAAGTATTGCCCCATCTTTTCCTCTGAGAGCATGGAGAGTTTCTGATTGATTTCAGGGGAAGCAGCACTGGAGAGTGAAATGAAGGAAGTTGCAGAAGATGCAGCAGGTCGGAGATGAGATAGTTGAAAGCATTGGTGAGCTGAGAGTTGCTAAGAATAGATGAGACAGAGACAGAGCACAGTGTCAGACAGTCTGGGGGTGCTCCTGCCCACAGGGCATCTCTGGCCATGGCAGCAGCAGCAGTGCTGGGGGCCTGGCAGGAAACTACTTAGGGAGCAGCTCTGCAAGAGTAGAAGTTGTGCCTGGAACTGTGAGGGGTTGGATGCACAGTGAAGCCTTGACATGGTGGCTGCTTGGGGAGGGACTGGAGCTGGACCCTGCCCAGTGCCCAGGAAGGTGGTCTGGAACCACGGGACAGTACCAGAGGGAGGGAGGGAGGGAGGGAGGGAGGAAACACTTTTCCATCTGGGGGACGAGGCTGGTGTCTCTGGAGAGTGTGGTGCTGACCCACTGAGGTGGGAAGTGGTGCCCACAGTGCCAGGGGGGACACAGGAACAGCTGCCCCCGTGGGGGGCTGAGATCACTCCGCAGCCTCGACCCCTTTCATCTCTGCACTTGGCAGGGAACTTCCCTGGTTTTGAAACTCCAATAACCATTATTCTGATACCCTGGGCATGGTCAGGGATTCACTGACACAGACTTAGGGCATTGTTCGAGCTTGCACTGCCCGGCAATTTGTTAATATTTTTTGAATTAGTTTGTGTTGACTGTATGGCACATTCTTTCCATATGAACATTACTATTCTATACTGGTTTGGAGGTGATGTTGGCCAAAGCCCTTGGATTAGGTTGCTGGTGAGACATGTTGCTTCACATCTCCAGGTCTTCCACAGTGTTGGGTTACAGACTCCCCATATGGTTGGGTTTCCCTTTGGGCTCAGGAGGCATCACCAGCAGTTCCCAACTCCCCCTGACTGTAATTGGTTGGGCTTCTGGCCATGCAGAGCTGTGAGACCACAGGGTCTCCTCCTGATAGACATGCCCAGCTAGGAAAGCAAAAACCTCTGCAGGTATATCTGCAACTTAATGCTTGTCTATAAAATATTTATTATTCCATTTTGGAAACTAACATTACTGAAAAATTATTTTTTAAGAATTCTCGATCATCTCAATTAGAAAGAAAAACAATTTCAGCACACTTAGAAATGCATGGCATGATCAGGAATAAAAGCCTTTGGTTTGCTTTGTGTGTGCTGCCTGGTGGGACATGTGCTGGAAGCAACTGCTGCAATTGCCATTTCTGTAACACACACACACACACACATTAAATTTTGATTCGCGTCTCTGACATCTAGAAAATTGCTCCTTAACAAAAGGAACATTATAGTCCTGCTATGAAATGCAGGCTTGGTCTGGCCACATTTTGGATAATTCTACCCTATTCTTTAGAAAATTGGTTTTATTACTGATAATTAGGCTAAAAGGAAGACTGTTTAATCCTGGACAACCCAACTTTCTGGGACATTAAGTTCTAATGGGCAGATATAAACTGGTCTTTATAGATGAGTCTGACATCATCTGGCTGCTTATTAACTATTAAACCTTGTTTCAGTAATTCTCTTGGCAGCTCTGTGTGTGTTGCCATAGTTTCTTTGTTAACAGAGCAAGACATTAATGTGTTTTGAGTACTTCTTGCCCAAAAGACATAAAAAAACACCTTATGTCTAAAGATGCAGCCTGGAACCTGTTCCAAGCAGTGGCAGAGCTGGTGTCCCACCCTGCAGCTCTGCAGCTGGTGGCACATGGGGTGTGGGTGGCACTGCTGGGACGGGGCTGGAACCCCCCTCATGTTGGCTGGGCTTTGCACACCTTGGGCATGAGGAAGGAGATGCAGGGTGTGCTTTAGGCAGTGCCTGGGCCACCAGAATAGAGATTCTGGATGCTGTGAGGGATGTGTGGCTGGGGACACTCGGGGACACCTGGGGACAAGGTTCCTGGGCAGGATGGGGCTCTGTGGGCACCTGCCTCAGGTACCATTGCCCATTTTTGACCTGGGAGATGAGTTGTGCCCTTTTCATCCCCTTCTCCTCACTGGCCACCAACACTTCCTCTGGAGCCATTGTGGGAGGGGACCGTGGTCAGTGTGACCTGCACAGCCACACCAGCCTGGCCTGGACTTTTGGAGGACTTTCAGTGTGGGACAGCTCAAACTTGGAAGATGACTAGGCTGAAATCAATCCTGTTTCACAGCTGACAGTCATCAGCTTCATCCTGAACTCACTGAGGGAAAATCTGTGGGAGATCTGTGCAGTACTGAAAGGCTTTTGTAAGTAATTACAGGCTTAAGGGAAATTGTAGCATTGGATAGTGACAAGTGGTATTTATTCCATATTTTGTTTGATACCGTAAATTGCATATTTATTTTTTAAAAAAAAGCAGCACTAACTGGACCGGCGTCTCCTGCAGCACCAGGAGTGTGGCAGCAGCTGCATCTGGGCTCCCCCACTCCTGCTGGAGCCAGTGGAGTCAGCCAGCAATTAACACAGCAATTCTAAAAGGAAAAACAAATGCCTACGTATATGCAAAGTCAGCCTTGGTTTGCTCAGAGCAGCTGGGAAGGGCCTTTCGGGGAGAGGTTCCTGTCTGGGGATGATTCAGTGTCAGCACTTGGTTCCGTTACCATTGGAGATGCTCTGTAGGAATTCCAAGCAGGTAGCTGAGACATCCATACTGTTTACAGAAGAAGGCTGGAATGTTGCTTTGCTGGACTACTGGGTGGGCTTTGGGCCTCTCTGTGAGGATGAGGCAGCTCTTTGCTGGGCAGGTGTGTGGTCAGGAGGTAGCAAGGGCGGTGCTTGGCTGGGTCAGAGAAGAGGAGGAATCGCTCAAGGCACTGAGATTCCCCTCTTCTTGTGGCAATGTTGAGACCACACTCTGATTTCATGGGGTGTTTTGGTTTCCTTTGGAATGTCTCCTCACTTTCTAAGCCATGGAATGGTGCAGTTGGATGGTGGATGGTGCAGCACGGGGAGGGATGGGAGGGAGGAGCAGGATTGCTCAGTGTGCAGCAGGTTGTGATCCCCAGCATCAGGCACTGACAGGCTTCATTGTGGGCTGGGATAAGCACGGCTTGAGGGATAACAGCTTAAATACCTTCTGGAAAAGCAGCACATGAAGAGGATGAAAAGGCAAGAAAAAGCAGGGAATTTTTGGAAATGCAGTTTATTTTTCCCCCCATGAGCCTCGTTTATGCTGGGATGAAGCTGTGGCAGGACACTGGTTTTAAAGCTGAAAGGGACAAAACAGGCTGTGACCTCACAGCTTTTCCAGTGAGGTGTTTGTACATGCCTGTCAGACACTGAATCTCCATTAGCACAGGCAGGAGATTTGGCCCCTCCCCTGGCAATGAATCCCTTTCTCCTGGAGATCAATTCTGGTGTGAATGGACATATTCTCCATTGTATGGAGATATATATATCCATTATAGTGACTTTTTGACTATTCCTGGATACTAGTAAGCTAATTTAGGAAACATTTAATCTTCCTCTCTCTGTTTCTTGATCAAAAGGAAGCAGATTTTGAGCAGTTTCTTTTTCCCCAGGAGATAGAAAAGTAGTATTTGCCTTTAGGGAATAAGGAGAGAACACTTTCTGTTCATTAAGTCTAACTGGAAAGTGCTCGAGATGTCAAATATGAAAAAAGAGGCTGAGAGAAGGGAAAGGTTTTGATTTTATTCAATTGACTGTACAGTTTATCAGAAATTTGCTGAATTTGGTAATTCTCAGTGCTGTTCATAGTGAGATGCACGACAGAAGATGTGGCCAAGCCTTAGGGAAACCAGAGGGAGTATGAGGAGTTGGAGGAGGGGTTTGTGGCAGTGTCCCAGGAAGGGGAGCAGACTGGGTGGTGCATCATCTCTCCTCGGTGAAGAAGATTTTATTGGTAGGAATAGCCCCCAGTATTGCCCCCACCTGCTCTTTGGGATTGTCCCCCCTCTCCTTTTTTCCCTTCTGGGTATTTGTACTAGTTTGAGCAAAGGCAGGACTTCATTGGCATTTTGGGTATTTCAGTTATATTTATGACACTTCATAGGAGATTAATCCTTTGTCTACGTGGGTGCTTTTGGCATCAGTTAGGTGCTGGGTTTGGGTTTTTTTCTGTCTTTGGGTGTGAGTCTCACTGTGCACTCTCCCCCCCAGACAAACATGGTTCCTGCCTCCAGGCTGGAGAGGCTGCTGGGTGACAGTGAGACCCCATGAGTTTACAGTGATGGTGTGTTTAATCAGTCTTGCTGGCTTATAATGAGGATGGGGCAGCCTGTGCTGGGAGAGGGACATCAGCCCCCCTGCCTGGGCTGCCTTGGTTTCTGTGAGTACCTTTAAATGAGAGTGTGCAGGTGGTTGGCGTGCAGCTGCCACACAGGGACGTGGCCATGTGAGGAGCTGCTGGAAATCCAGCGCATCAGCAGACACATAATCTGGAAGATAAGTCACGGTGACACGGAGCTGGGATCACATCAGCTCCAGATGGCACAAGCTGCTTGTCTGTCATTGCTACACCCATGGCGGGGGTTTCCTGATAAATCTGCATTTTGGCTTTGCCGTGGCCTCCATGCCATGAGGGCTGGGAAAGGGGTTCTGGCGGGCCACAGCCTCCCTGCCCTGCTCTGCTGGCACCAGGCTCTGCTTGGAGTTGGCTCCTCTCCCCTGGGATGTGGTGTCCAGGGGCAGCCCTCCCACCTGGACACAGTGATGCTGGGCATCTCCTCCCTCACACACAGCCATGCACCTGCCTGGACATGGTGATCCTGGGCATCTCCCTCACACACAGTGATGCTGGGCATCTCCTCCCTCACTCATAGCCATGCTCCCCCTGGACATGGTGATCCTGGGCATCTCCCTCACACACAGAGTGATACTGGGTATCTCCTCCCTCACACACAGCCATGCTCCCCCTGGGCATGGTGATCCTGGGCATCTCCCTCCCATCTGGACACAGTGATGCTGGGTGTCTCCTCCCTCACACACAGCCATGCTCCCTGCTGGACATGGTGATCCTGGGTATCTCCCTCACACACAGAGCGATCCTGAACATCTCCTCCCTCACACACAGCCATGCTCCCTGCTGGACATGGTGATCCTGGGCACACAAGCAGTTCCTTTTTTTCCCCAGAAATAAAATTGCACAACTCTGTTTACAAGGATTAATATGATACATTCACATATACATTCCAAGCATTAACAAGATCCTTATTTTCCATTTGAGTGTTATTCCCAGAACATTTAATTGTGCCAGTCTTGTTCTGAATGATTGAATCCCCCTGGCTTGGTTTTCCCTGTAACACCCAGTGGTGATGGCAGAGCCCTGGGCACATTCTGTGCCAGACCAGCTGTTGCTGTCAGGGGCCAACACCTTTGTGGGAAGCAGGAGTGAGCCTTAAATAATTATTAGACAAGAAAGGGGCTAATATGATAATGAATAGTTTGGCTGGCTCTGTGCAGGGATGTGGCAGTGTCACCTGCTGTGGCAGAGCCATTTCTGTAAGAACACTGTATAACTTATGTCAAACTGCAAAAGGATCTTTCCCAGCTTTGCCTTGCTGGTGTAGAAAAGTGGAAAGGCGTTTACATGGATTAATACATCTCAATGAGGATGTTTCCAGCAGGAGCTGAGTGCCAGTTTGTTATAGTAGTTGAGTGGGAGGAAAGAAATGTGAATTTGTAAGTGAAACAAAACAGGAGAGGAGGAATAAGTACAGGTAGGCGATGGGGAAGGAGGGAGAGGAGAGTTTAACTTCAGGATCTGGCATAACCTGTATTCTCCTTTTGTGTGTGATTCCGTGGTCATGTCATCTAATGATTTCACATGATGTGAATTCTCTGCATTGAGAAATGACAGAAACACAGATCTCCCCAAAATCTGGGTGTCCCATTGGATGGGATTCTATGGGATCCCTGCTGAGAGGTCCATGTCAGCTGTTAGGAGGGGTTCTGGGGTTCATACCTCAGAATCAGAGGCCTTGTTATGGGGCATTTATTTTCTTTCTCATAAGTGCTATCATAAGGGATTTTGATACCACTTATCAAAAGGTGGGAGGATGATAAAAAAAGGAAAATCCTGTTGGCACCAATGCTGGGCAGTGGGTTTGACTGCCAGGAGGAGGAGAGGGCTGGGCTGGCTGAGGGGCAGCACAGGAGTCTGTGGGTGCTCTTCTGCCCCTGCACAGAGCAGAAAGCTGGGACTGTGGCTGGATCCCAGTGGGTGCACAGCTGCTGGGTGGTCCCCTGAGTGTGGAGTCATGCATATCTTGATGCAAATTTATTGATTTTAAATATTTCTTTTTGCAGTTCCTCAGAGCAGGATTCCCTAAGGCCATTCCCAAATGGGCATTGTTGGTACCATAATCACACAGCCCAGTGTTCAACAAACAACTTCCCCAGCTCTTGGGCACATGCAGGTCCTGCCTTGCTTCTCTCAGTAGCTCCAGCCTTGCAGATGTTTGTTCACAGGGGCTGTCAGTCCATGGTCAGGCAGAAGTGTCTGCTGAGCCTCCAGGAGCACAGTTGGCTCTGGGGGATGGGGGGCTGTGTGCCCACGGTCTGTGTCATGTCCCGTGTGCCCAGGTGGAACACGCTGTCCGGGCACCAGCACAGGGTGCTCAGAGCCCAGCCCAGCCCTTGCCAGCTGTGCCTGCCCTGCAGGGCAGCTGCTGCTGCGCTCCTGCATCCTCTGGCTGGGTCAGAAGGGCCCACGGGAACACCACATGGGGTGTTAACATCAGTGTGGAGGTTCGACATCTGGTCAGGGAACATTTCTTCACAGAAAGTATTGTCCTGCCTTGGCACAGCTGCCGGCAGGACCATCCTTGGAGGGGTTTAATTAAAGCCTTGTGGATGTGGCACTTGGGGACATGGGTTAGTGGAGGCTTTGAGGGTGTGATTGGACTCAATGGTCTCTGGGGGCTTTTCCAACCCTAATTACTCTGTGATTCTCTGAGCAACACTTTTCTGAGCTATTTTCCTTTTCCCCAGCAAACATTATGGGGTTGCTGCAGACTCACAGGAGCGGGTTGTCTCGCAGAGCCTGTGCTGCACAGTGTGGCTCCTGGAACATTTTGTTTTCAGTTTAGACAACACTGAAAAGTTGCCCTTGGCCCCCCCAGGAGTCCTAATTAACTCCGTCAGTGAATGTGCACTGGAATCATTAAATGTGTGTGGTTGGGTCTAGCTAAGGAGGAAGGAACATCAAAAGCCACCTGACTGCACATAATTAAGTTTAAAGCATGAAGAGTTAATCCCGCTGTGAATTAGACTTTGTGCCATTTCAGTGCGAACTCTGTATTTCTCAGTACATGGGTGTTAAAAGTTGGTAGGAATTAGTGTAAGCTGTTATTGAGCCGAACAATGGGAACGAGCTGAACGCTGGAATACGATTGGGAGCAATACTATTCTTAGCACTCGTGTTCCTGAGTTGGTAATGATTGCTTCGACCTGCCACGGGAACAAACGACGCGGTAATTAATCCGCTGCATATGGCAGGGCAGCTGCATTCCGTGAGCAGCATCCCTCTCACTTGGCATGAATCACAAACAAACAGGAGCCTGGAGCGCAGAGTCACGACAAGGGCCCGGGGTTTGCTGGGGCCTCTGCCATCGAGGGCTGTGGACCCCTCTGAGGGGGTGCTGAGCTGTGGCACTGGGCCTGGCTTAGGGCAGGTCCCTGGAGCTTAACCAAGCAGAGCACCCAGCTGGTGCAGGGGGGTGGCACCTCCCAGAGCCTTCCTGGGAGAATCCTTGGCTCATTAGAGTTAGTCAGAAAAGCCTCCCAAGAGCCCCTGTGCTGCTCCTGTGGGGGGCACAGCATGAGGGGTGCTTGGGGCTGCAGAATGTGCTGTTCAACAGGCAGCACAGAGAGACAGTGCAGTTCACTCTGGGTGAGAGATGGTGCCAGGAACAGAGCACAGGGCTGGTGGCTGGCTGTGTCCTTGGGTGAGGTGCTGTGACCCCTCCATCCTCCCTTGCACCTGCCATGCCCCCTCCCTCCTCTGCCTGCAGGCTGGGCTTAGATCTTGATTTCTCTCTTTTACATCAGTTCTGGTGATCATATTGAACGTTTCCATCCCTGGCAGTGTCCAAGGCCAGGCTGGACAGGGCTTGGAGCAACTTGGGATAGTGTAAGATGTTTCTGCCCATGGCAGGGGATAGGACTGGATGAGCTTTAAGGTCCCTTCCAACCCAAACCAGTCTGGGATTCCATGATTCTGTTAAAGGTCTCTTGCTTTGTACTTTGGTTTCATGTGCCACGTGTTTTCCCTTGGTTGAATCCCATTCCTGGAGGCTCCAGGGTGGTCTCTGTGTAGTCCAACACTGGCATGTGCCACCTCTGCCTGTGCACAACAGCAGGAGCACAAGGCTTGAGCAGGGCCCTTGTTCTGTGCTTCCCAGTGAGGAAAACCTGCTGTGGACCCAACAGACAGCAGCAGCCTGGGCATATTCCATTTTCTGGCTCACAGCTTGCTGGGAAAAGGCCTCAGCAAATTGTGTTTCATTTGGGAATGTGGTAAAACAGAAAATGAAATGTGCCAGCAAAAAATGTGGAGGTTTTTTTTTTTTAAACTCATGTTAAAATCTGTTTATTTTGGAGGTATTGAGGTAAAAAGATGAAAAGAAGGAAAACTACAACCTGCTTCCCCCTTCAAGGCAGGTGTGAACCCTCGAGGCCAAGTGCAGTGGAGGTTGGGCTCCAGTCTGGACAGAGTTTTCCCAGGCCAGGGCAGTGGTGTTGGAAAACCAGGGTTGTTCCCTTTGCAGTTATCATTAAAGCTTGCTCAGGTCTGCAGGAACGCCAGGCAGAAGTTGGTCTGTTAATGTAGTCACTGGGTGCAGGTTATTAGAAATGGAAAGTGGGGCCCACGGTGCAGACTGTGGGAGCACCATGAAAGATGCAGACAGTTTAAATTTGGCCCATCCTCACGTGGAGCAAAGCTTAAAAATGGAAACTGGGGAGGGGAGCACATGAAGTGTATGGTAATTCTTCTATGGGATGAGCATGACCTATTTCTGTAAGTCATCCTCAGCTGCCAGCTCTAAGAAATGAAAATGTATTTTCTGAGCAGTGAATAATTTAGCAACTTTGAAGTGATTAACATAGAGGAGAGGCTGGAGCATGGCAGGTATTGTGCTTTTGGAGTGAAATGTGCTCATGGGCAGGACAACAGCAGGAACCCTTCTTATCCTTTAAGTCCTGGGAATTCACTCCAAGAAGGCTCCTGCTGAGAGGAGATCCAAGATTCAGGCTTGTCTCATGCTCAGGGCACAGCTGAACTGAAGACCTGAGGATGGGGAGCAGTTTGTAGTGTCACACCCTCAGAGGTGGCTTTGTCACAGAGCAACTTTTGTTTAAATTTTGGATTGAAATGATTTAAAGAATTAAGTTCTTGTTTCATGGTTTCCTGTGTACAGTCAGGACCACCGGGTGAACCAAGCTTATTATTCCTCATATAAACCCTGTATTCATTGCACTGCAAGTTGGAGATGCTCAATGGAACTATTACTGTGGCATAAATTTGTAAAAAATCTATCCCTGTATTAGATGGGGCTGAACTGTGGTTAATGCTTTGAAACGGAGCCAGAGGGGCTCAGCTCAGCCTGCTCCTTGCCCAGGTGAGTGTGTTTGATGGGCACAGACAGCACTAAAGCTTATATAGAACATCAAAGCAGGGCTTTCCCTGCCCTGGGCAGCACAGAGCCTGGTGGCTTGGACAGACAGACAGACCGACAGACAGACTGACAGACAGGGGGGCCTGTGCTGCTGCCTCCCAGTGACTGCCCTCTGGAAACTACAAACCAGGCAATGAAGTTTGGTTGGTGGAGCTGCTTCCCCACAGAGCAGTAAAACCTGCCATTAGTTATTTCCCTCCTTGTCTTTCTGAGGCAGGGCAGCAGAACTCCCTGCTGGGTAAGCTGGACCTGCTGCCTGGCACTCCCTGCTGTAGCTTTTGCCCCTGGAGCACAGGCTGCGGGATGCTGATCTTTCCCTCCTCTCTTGAGGAATCCATCCCACATCACACCACAGTGGCTGCCACAGGAAAGGCTGAACAGGACACTGGCTGTTGGAGAGGCTCTGTAGGACCAGCCTGGCCTGGTCTTCCTGGCTGTGGAGGCAGGAGAATGGCAGTGGTGGTGTCCTCAGGATGGGAATCCAGAGGCTCTGGCTCTCCAGCAGGCCTTCAGACACATCCTCCTTCCACTTAAATTTGGGTTTGCATAAGCTGAGCTTCCAGCCCTGCTGGTGTCCTGCTTCCAGAATTCATCCATGGGCTTAAATATTTCACAGTTCAGCTGCAGCTGGAGGGTGCAGTGCAGGTTTCCTTCCCTCGTGGGGAGGCTGAGGAATGCTGCAGTATCCATTTTTTATGAGGCAGCAGGTCTGATGAGGACAGCTGGAATGGAGGAGCAGCCTCTGCAGCAGGGGATGGGATGGGATGGGATGCAGAGCCCTGGCTGGGAGGGGAGCACTGAGGACTTGGTGCTTTCCTCTCCCACCCCTCAGGAGTGTTCTGGCTGATACTGAAACACAGGGAGGTTCTGCGTGGAGTTCAGGAAGGACTTCTCTGAACGAGCTGCAGTGGCATAAACCTTCTCTTGCTAAAAAGCATTTATTGCAGTTAAGTTTAATGACTTGAGCTGTTGAACTGGGTCCCATGAGGCTCTGCACACACCCCAGAAAGGGGGAAAAAAATCCTTCATGGCAGTGATTCCTGATTAAATCACTTTCTCTGATTTTAAAAGACTAAACTGACAGAGGTTAGATTTAAATTGGATATGGGGAAGGAATTGCTGGCTGGGAGGGTGGGCAGGCCCTGGCACAGGTTGGGCAGAGAAGCTGTGGCTGCCCCAGCCCTGGGAGTGTCCCAGGCCAGGCTGGACAGGGCTTGGAGCAGCCTGGGCTGGTGGGAGGTGTCCCTGCCCATGGCAGGGGTGGGATGAGCTTTAAGGTCACCTCCAAGCCAATTCCATAATTCTGTGAAACATTGAGTACTTCTGGATTTTGCAAAATAACAGTAAACAATCCAAATTGAAAATTAGGTGCTTTTCTAAGTAGGGTATTTCACAATCCCCAGAAATTTATAAGCTACTTTCCAACACACACAAATGATCTCAGTTTGGGTGTTTTACCTGAAATTCAGATATTTCAGAAGAGAAATGAAAACTTCATTTGAGGTCAAACATTTGATTTGGTGTAACTATTTATTCTTTTTACCTTTTAAAATTAAACTGCAAAGAGGCCTTATTGTGCCAAAAGGTGTTGGCACAACCAGTTTTGAAAACATTCCAGAAGAGACACTTTTACATGTTGTAAACAGATGAACAGGGGAAGTTACTTCAGTGTCCTGGTCCAGCCTGCTTTACAATCCTTGTTGGAATCAATTTGTCTAAACCTACTTAGCTCTACCAGGTGCTTTCTGTTCACTTTGGGGGCTTTAGCAGTCCCAGCCAAGCCCTGAGCACAGAGCCTCAATCTTTCATGAGGCACCTAAACTTACTCATTTATCATTTCTAACATATGCTGCAGAAACATTAAGTAACATCCAGCAGCTGTTTATTGCTAACCTTATGCTACTATAAACATGTGCTATAAAGGCTTTTATTTTGGAAATCGATTTTAATTCCTTGAAATAAGATTTTCTAGGCTGTAGAAGTGGGGGGAAAAGGCAAAAGCCCCAGTAAAGGCTGGCTCTGGGATTCTGCTGTGGGGCAGAAGCTGATTGTCCTTCCACATCAGCCCTTCCCTGTGGGTTCCTGAGCCTGCACCTCTGTGTGAGTCTGCCCTGGGAAACAGCCTGGGCTTTGTCACAGCAGGAACTGGGATCAAACCAGTGTGTTCCTGTTGCTTCTGGTGGGGTTCTAATTATCAATCCCGTCAGCCCAGATCCCACAATCCTGTGATCAAACAGCCTCAGCTCTGCCTCAGCCTCAGGGCACTGGGGGAGTTTCACAATTTGCCAGGGAGGTTTTATTCCAGCTGCAGATGGAATTTGCCCTCCCAGGTTGGTTGTGCCCCAGGAAGCCGCTCCTGGAACAGGGGAAGGTGTGCCCAGGTGTGCTGTGTGCTGGTGTCCAGGCAGTGTCCCTGGGGCAGGAGGGTGTGCTGGAGGGTGGCCCTGTGCCCTGCCAGCACAGAGCCATGTCCTGCTGTGTGAGGGGGTGTGGTGGTCCCTGAGCCCTGCCCTGGTGGGGCCCCATGGCCACCTCCCACAGGTGACCTGGGAGCGTTGGTGGGAGTGAGGGGTGAATGTCTGTGAGCCCTTTGCTTCTCCAGCACCACCACTCTGGAATTTGATGGGAAGCTCTCGAACAAGTGGTGCCACCATGAAACAGATCCTTGAGCAGGGAGTTCTGCTGAGAGGCAGTGCCTGCCTGGAAACACCAGCTGGACACATGGGAGCACAGGGGACCAGAACTGTCCTTGGAGCTGGCCTGGGAGCACTGGTTCCTTGTGTCGGGTGGTTGGGGGGCTCTGGGGGGGATTCATGGGCTGTGCCACAGCCAGCCCCACAGCCAGGGCTCACCCTGAGCTCTGGGAGCTGAGTGCTATGAGAGCTGTGTGGGGAAGTGCCCTGGCTGTGCAGCAGCCTCTCTGTGTGGGCACATCCTCATCTCTGGGGCTTCTGACACTGTGAACTCATTTAGTGCTCGTTAATCTGCACCAGCAAGGGCTCAGTGAGTGGTTAGTGAGTGACCTGTTGGCCTCCCTGGTTGTTGTTGCACAGTTACATGTATTTTTCAACAGAAATAGCACTTGTTGGGCACACAGGGCACAAGGCACGGGGTGCTGGATTTTCCTTCTCTGGTGCCTCCTGAACTCGCTGATGGAGATCAGATGAATGGAACACACTCACACTCCTTTGGAGAGGCTCCTGGCCAACGTGGTATTTTTTCACTAATTAGGAATGGTTTCTGGCCAATCCAAACATTTTTGTACCAAATATCAATAACCCACTATTCCTAAACTGACTTAGCAGTTGCTTTGCATGGTGCATTTGATTCCTTGTGGAGTCGTGAGGATTCATTTTTAATTGCACAATAACTTGCTGTTTTTACACCACTTCAGAGGTGTTTCCTAATAGTATGTTTGAATCCATGGTTTCAAAGGGGTTCATTTATAGCACTGGGCTGGCATTGTACCTTTAATTTCTTTCATTATCTACCAGCATTCCCTGGATTCCTGGGGAGTTAATGCTCACTTGAGGTTCCTGTCAGTCATACTACACTGTATTAACATTTTCCTCACCCATGTAAATCTTCTCTGTGGATATGAATAGGCAAAACAGACCAGCCCCAGACACTGGAGACTGAACATGCTGCCTGGACTTTCTCCAGGGATAGAAAGGAGAGCAGTGGTTTCCTGCACCACACTGAGCCCTCTGGTTATGGAGAATGGGATGCCTTGTGTTCTCAGGGTTTCAGGCTTGTGAAGGACTGCTGACATCACACCCCATCGCCCTTTGCTCCCTCTCTCCATCAGATATCTCTGCACTTACCCCCCTGTGCTTTACCTCATCTCTAACCACAAATACCGCTTTTGATCTTCGCAGGTTCATCCTCCACTTTGGAAGCTTTTCACACAGAGTGCCCCCAACCCTCCTGCTGTCCTACCCCTCTCTCCCACGCTGTTTCTGGCAGGCTCACCCCTTGTTTGGGAACATTTGGAGGTCTCCATTGGCAGTGGTGCCGCTGGTTCCTGTACAGACTCTGCCATCCTTCCCTTCTCTGCCCAGTCTCCCTTCTCAGGCCCTCTCTGTGGCTCCAAAGCTGCTCCTCATTCCCACATTTCCCCACTGCTGCCCTGCTGCAGGACCCCGAGCCCATGTCCCCTCCATCCCCACCCGGGGGCTCACAGGGGTGGCCCCACCTCCCTGCATCAGTCCATGGCTTTGGGCTGAAGCTGAAACTCTCCTTCCTGCCACGTGGAACTCTTGGAGTTTTGTGGCAGCAAACTTGTGGTTTCTGTGGCCACAATTTAATGTTCCTACATCAGTTACTGGGGTGCTTCCTCCAAGCTACACTGCAGCAATACAATAGGTAGACAAATGCTATTAATTATGCCAACATACAGAAATACATTGGTAGAAAGTAGATGATTGTCATACTACACCACCACATTTGCTGTTACAAAACTCAAAAAGTAATTTCTTAAGGTCATTGGTGTTGCAGAGAATCAGTCTTGGAGTTAAATGTCCCTGTTGTTATTGATGAGGCTGGAAAACACACACATAAAGCGTGAAAGACTGACTTGATCCTTAAAACATGATTTTTAGTTTGCTGGTTTCCCCAGATCTGAGGATATTGAAGCCTGGGTTTACTAACTGCATCCCACTACATTGTGCTTCTGCTGTTGGACATTAAAACCAGGTCCTGATGTTGAACTCTCACGAGGTGTCCACTGTGTATCTGCAGTTTTATGGTAGTTTTTTCTTGCTCTACTTTTAGATATCTTTTAAATAAATGCAGAATAAAGAGCAAAAATAATGAAAACATTCATCGCTTTAAAATAGTAAAGACAAACCCCTAATTGTTTTGCATCTCTCATCCTTCTGTATAAAGCAAGAGAAATGCACTCCTCACTGTCTTTGTTTCACTGGCAAATGGAAGCCGTGCATCCGGCCTGCTTTATCCCCCAGTACATCTTGTGACTACGATGAGATCTTAATTACAGGGATGTCAGTGCAGCACCTGGCACTCTGTTGTGCAGTAGGCAGGGCTGGGCTGTGTGAGGTCTGGGGAGGTCCTGCAGGCCCGTGGAACGCTGCCATCCCGCTTGTCCTGTGTTGCTGGAGCTGGAGAACAAAGCCACACCACACTGAGCAAAGCCAGGCCATGCTATTTGTCTTTATTTGTGATTCATGGTTTGTCACTCAGTGCCAGGGGGAGGCAGGAAGAGGCATGTGTGTCTCTTGTTCTTGTGTCCCACAGTTCTGCTCTTCTGCGAAGGTGCTACATTGATAATGAGCTGCTGGAGGAGTCAATGGGAATAATTTGGGAACAATTAGTGTCAGTGTTCTCATGAGAAGCTAAGGAGATACCCCGGGGACATCAGAGTACAGCAGATGGCATTGGGCTGGGGTGTGACCATTGGCCTGGCACCAGGGCAACCTCCCATTTGCACAGTGTGGATGGATTTGGAATGGAATGGAACAGAGGAATAGAATATTTTCAGTTATAAGGGACCTACAGGGGTCATCTGGTCCCAGTGCTCGACCCTTCAGGGCTGCCCAAAAGCTAAAGTACACTGTTATGGGCTTTGTCCAAACACCTCCTGAACACTGGCAAGCGTGGGGCGTGACCATATCTCCAGGAGGCCTGTTCCAGGGTTTGGACACCCTCTCTGTAAAGAAGCAGTTCCTAAAGCATCCCAGGTTTTCAGGTCCCTCTCCCACTCCTGCGAGTTCCTCTGGTTTGTCCCCAAGCCAGATCCATTTCTGTACCTCCCGACTGTGGCTGCCAGAGCTGTGCCATGTGAAGTCACAGCAGTGTGTGAGCAGGGCCTGTGAGCAGGCAACAGCTGTCACCTCCTGCTTGCTGTCGCCTCCTGCTTGCTGTCACCTCCTGCTTGCTGCCACAAAAGCCTCCACTGGTGCCTGTGACTCAGGCTCGTCCCTGTCCCCCCAAACGCTCAGCGCTCTGGCTGCGGGTGAGCGACAGCTCTGCTGTCAGCCCAGCCAGTGGAGCCTCTGCAGCACGTGCAACTGTTCACTCAGGTTCAGGGTTTCTATTTTAAGAATAATCACATATTCTGTAGCGAGAAGTTGTCATTTTTAGAAATCCAGTGTGTTGTGCCCAAAAAGCAACACGCTGTTACTATCATTTTCTTCCCCAAATGTTGAGGTTTGCTTTTTCTTTAACAGGATTGTGGAATCATAGAATTGCTCACTGACACAGAGTTGTCAGATTGCTGACTGCATTCTGCAGAAAATACTGGAACCAGATCAGTCAGTGCCTGTTCACTAACATCATCTGAACTTCCCATCGGCAGAACTGTGTGTTAATTTATTAAAAGTGACATCTCTGCTGATAGGTTCAAGGGCCTGGTGAATATTCATCTCTGGGTTTGTTCCCTGCTTGCTGACTTGAGCAGGCCTCCCAGATCAGTTGTAGTCATGGATACATGGAAATGACACTTTGGGGTTTGTTTTCTCAGTGGCAATGCTTTTCTACACAATATTCCAAACATTATAATAAAGAATTGTCAAAAGCTGTCCTGGAGCGATGGCAGATCATGAGCACTTGCACATGGTTTAATTGCCAAGGAAATACTGCCCTTCAAAGGGGCTCCCTGGAACTGGGTGTCCTCTTGGAGTGCTTCTTAGAGAAAAAGGTCAGTCAATGGGTTTGACTGTATGTGGACAACATTTGATCTGTTCCCCGAGATGCTTCAGCCAGAAGATTTCAAACAGAATATTCATGAAGAAGCTGTAGCTGCAGCTTTGCTTTGCTCACTGCCCCCTCTAACTGGGGTGGTAGGCAAATCCTCAGCAAACCACTGCTTAAATAAAAAGCTCCCAGGAGAAGGGAAGTGGTGAGGAGCTGGCTCAGCACCCGTGGAGCTGAGCCTTTCCTCCAGAGCTGTGAGAGGCCACCAGACGGACAGGGGGACACTGGTGTCCCCATGTAGTCTGTCATGGAGACTCCTGGAGAAATCTGTGGGAGATCATAGAATCATTAAGGTTGGAAAAGATCTCCAAGGTTGTTGAGTCCCACCTTTGACCAAACACCACAATGTCAGCTAAACCAACTAAGCGGCGCTGGTCTGTGGTGCATCTGCCCTTCAGCATCACTGGTGGAGTGGACTGGGAGTGTGGGGACATAAGGAGTAGGAGCTGGCCCAGATTCTGTTTTCAATTTCACTTGGCAAAGTTTTCTGAGCTCCCCTGTAGAAAATGTCCCACAGAAGTGACAATAACAATATTTTGGATATAAGCCTAGCACAGAAGGGTAATAGGAACTCCATGGGCATGCGTGGGCTCTTGATTCATCCTCAGAGATGGCAGATGTGTATTTATTTAAGATCTGGGAGTGGGACTGGTAATATTTATCATGAATGCTTTGTTCCCACTCTTCCTGTGTGATTTTGGTCTCTGCTGTTGGTCAAACATGGGCTCAATGCTCACTGTTGACCATCTCATGCATCATTCACACTGCAAGCCCTCAAGCCCATGCCAAGCATTTCCCTTCCTCCAGACATCTGGTGAGGATGCTGAGGGTCCCCTGCGTGGTCGGGGTCTCACAGTAGAACTGTCAAGGGCTGACAGATGTACCTGAGAAGGTGCAGCTCAGTCCACTGGTGAGCTCCTCCTTACCTTGTCTTCTTTATTTAAAATCAATACTAAATTATATCACAGCAGTACTAAAAATATTAAAGTATTAAAAATAATTTTGTTTGCAGCCGCTGCCAGTCGAGACAGTGGTGTTAGAGCTGCACAGTCCAGCACCACCAGCCCCCCCATGCTGAGCATGGATGGGTGGCTCGGGGTGGGCATGTGGAGGGGGTCGCGTGTGGGGTGTGGGACAAGGGCTTGTGGTACTCCCTGCTCTGCCATGTTTGGAGTTTGCCCATGAGCTCTCTGGGATCCCTCCTGTATCCACACAGGTCCAAGCTGTATTTGAACTTGTGCTAAACCACTAACTTCATAACCTCATTCAGCCCCCAGCCAGCTCCTCCCTCAAGCAGGTGGAAAGACTTGGCAGAACAACTGCTGTCCTGCAGCTTCCCCAGAGGCACTTTAAATAAAAGCTTGGCCAGTGCTCTTAGTTGTCTCCCTGTCTTCTTTTAAATGCAAGCTCATTGCAGTAAAGCATTTACAAATTTAAATTATTTTTCTTTACCTTGTAGTGAACTTTGACCACTTCCAGATTCTCCGGGCGATTGGCAAGGGAAGCTTTGGCAAGGTAGGCTCGAGCGCTCGGTGCTTGTGGTTTGTCAGGTGCCTGCTCTTGGTGCTGATGGGTTATTGCAACAGGAACGGGGCTGAAATAGGCTCTTTTTATGTTTTCTTTTATGATGGCTGCTCAGTCAACAGCAGATACATGTTCAGGAAAATACCTTGTTGCCATTTGACATTGCTTTATTTCTAGGCATCTCGGTGAAACAGGTGTGTTTAAACTACCAGCACAGTTGTGACCATTTCATGGCAAACATTCCTTTGTTTCCTGGGTTGTGAGGGGGGCAGTAAGTCAGGAATGTGCTGCAAGTTGTCCTGGGTGATGGACTGAGCTGGCACACTGTGGTCAAATGGGTTCTCTGAAGTCCTGGTCTGTTTTTCCAATCAGAAATGAGTTATGCTGAAAAGGTTTTAGTGTTGATTTTTAACAAGTTCTTTTATGCCAAGCTTGTGGGAAGAGGTGGGAGGTGATGATCAAAAAGCTGGATAGCTCTGGAAAGCAGTTACTGGTTGATTTCCTGGTGTTAGTCCTTTTTCATTCCCTTTCTCACTGACTCTCACTTGGTGCCTGTGTAGGTGACTCTGCTGCTCCTGTCATGGCATTTCCACCCTGAGCTGGCAGTGCCAGCGTGACGTTCAGGGGGTGTGTGCACACACCAGGCTTCATTGCACTGTTTTACCCAGTGTGTCACTGTGTCCTGGCAGTGGCTCTGTCCCTCTGAGTGGCTGAGCCACCTGTGCCCCATGGGCAGGAGCTGTGGGAGCAGCAGCCCCAGGGATGATGTCTGAGCACACTGAGGTGGGTTGTCACCTTCTCAGGTGATGGTTATGTGGAGCAGGACTGTGTGCAGGACTGGGGTTTCCAGCAGGGAAATGGCCTTGGAAATTGTGTGAAACGTGGAAATCAAACCTGTGGAATAGCCCAGCCCAGCTCAGAGAGTGACACAAGGGTCCCCAGGCACTGGTAAGAGAAACAGGACAAGCTGCATGGTCAGGGGAAGCTGGACCTGCTCGTGCTTCCTGCTGGTTGTGTCATCCTGGCCAGTTTCCCCCACGGTGCTTTGATGAGAAGCTGATGCCACACGGGTGACAAGATCTGAATCTGGCTCTGGAGGTGACCTGCCCTGTCCTCTGCCCTGTCCTCTGCCATGTCCCTGTGCCTGGTGCAGCCTGGCAGGGCAGTGTCCCCCTGGCCATGGCCTCAGAGCAGCCAGACTGCTGTACTGGGATGGCTGGAAACCAGAGACTGCAGAAGCAGAAATGGCTCAGCAGATCTGAGACCTGCTTGGCCAGAAGAGCCCAAATTTTTACTGATTACTGGAAAATCTCTTTAAATACTTGAAATGTATGAAGTGGTGTCAGTGCTGAGTACCAGCAGCAGCACAAATGCAGCCCCAGTCTGGGTGGGCAGAGTGCAGGTTTCCCGAGAGGGAGGAGCGAGGGCAGTCAGTCAGTGCTGCCATTGGGGCTAGTTGCTAACCAAGTCCTTTGTTAACAGCCTCGGTGAGCTGAGGAACGCTGAGGGATCTGTTACTCTGCTCTGGCACAATCCACCCCCAGGAGTTCCTGCTGGGCTTCGATGGAGGTCCAATGCCAATGGATTGCCACTGCAAGGCACTGAGGGGGTGGTTGGAAATAGTCACCCGTGTTTGCAGCTGCATCCCCAGAGCAAGGAAAGGGGAGAGCTGGCAGCAGAGCTGTCACATTTCTGGGCTTCTCTTAAGGGATGGTGAATGATTAAATACCAGCTCAGGATCTTCTGTGGGGCTGCACTGTGACAGTAAGACAAAGAGCAGGAGAGAGTCTCCCCAGACACTCCTGGTGAGAACTGGAACTCTCAGGGTCTTGTGACCACATCTCACTGCCAAAGACCAAACACTAACTCAAAATCTCAAGAGCAGCTCACTTTTTTTTTTTCCAAACTGATATGAGGAGACTCATATTTCCAAAACTAAACTTTCCAGAGGAGAAGATTTTACTCCTTTGAGCAGCAGCACTTGGAAAATTAATTCTGCTGAGCACATGAAATGGAGAAAAAGAATTGCGTATCCTTGTGCAGGATAAGAAGACTTTGAAGAGAGCTGCTCCTCAGGGCTGCTCACTCCTCTGTTTACATTGCAGAAAGGTTAAGTCTAGCACATAGCAGTCTATCAGGCATCAAAACTGTACATACACTTTCAACAAAATGCTGGAGTGATTCATCTGTCATCTTTCTGGATAATTATGTCAATATGCTGTATTTCCTCTGACACCGAGAAAAGCTTTCTTCATTTACCAAGTAATTTACAACTCGCATTTATTAGCAGAGAACACAGAACTATCTCCCTGGAAAGTGGTATTTGAAATATAGGAGTAATTTAGTTGCTTTGGTTCATTTAACCAATCTCTGCCCATGTTCAGGAAGGTATTTAGGAGCCAGTGCCCCATCCATCTCCAGGTGTGGGTGTAGACCCTCAGAGTGCAGGAGTGACCTGTGGGATCCAACACTGTGGGATCCCGAGGTGATGGGCCCCAGGAGCAGCTTTGGGCACAGCACCCACCGTGGCTTTGGGCACAGCAATTCCTTCCCACTCACTTGGGCACCTCTCAGGACAGACTGTGTGGCCCTCGGTAGAGGAACTATAGGAAAGGAAGGAAAAAGGAACTCAGAAATCCCTTTGGACGAGCCTGAGAGTTCCTGAGCTGTGGCTCTGGTGTATCTGTGATAAACGGCCAATTTCTGTTTGCTAGAGATGGGTTTAATCAGCTTTAAGGTATCATTAATCAAAGGAAAGTCATGTTGAATTCCATGTTTACTCCAGTTAGCAAGTGTGTAATATTTTCCACACATATTAGAGGTGATGTGACTTGATTTTCAGTACTCCCGTAGCAGCCCAGTGTTCCCCTGCAGCATAGCCCCCTGTCCAGCAGCAGCACTTGCTCAGGTTTCGGCTGCTCTGGTGCCATTCCCAAGGAGCAGCAGCCAGGAGAGGGTTTCCAGGGTAGGGGACAGTTTGTGACCCTGTTTTAATGGGAAACATGCTCTGAGATTTGTTGCGCTTTGTAAGAGACACGATGAGATGCAGAAGCCTCTGAAGGTGGTGGTGGTGTTGCAGTATCGTGACATCTCCCTGAGTGAGAACTGGCCCCTCTGGCTTCAGCCTCCAGCCATTGGAACAGTGAGGGATCTGAGGTGTTTGCTCCTGAACTCCTCCTCCTACCTGGGCTTCCCTCTCAATTCTCCAACAGATCAGCCCAGCTGCCTTTTCCAAGGCATAAAAACCTGGATGGGGTTGTGGGAATTCATTATTTCCACTGTACTGCTGTGAAGAAATAAGAACACATCTGAAGTTTTTCAGCACTGATTTATGTCTTTGTGTGCCACTGGAAATAGGGGATTAAACCAGGGGTAGGGCTGAAATGAGCAGCAGCAGGAAATGGAATTTTCCAGGGGGAACTGCACACTTGGGCTGGGTGCCAGTGGCCCATGGGGGCTGGAGGTCTGGCTTTGGCTGTGCCGTGGGTTGCTTTGCACAGGTACTTCAACTTCATGATTTTGTTGCTTTAATAATTCACACAGCCCAGAGCTGGGTATAGAAAGGCTTTAATCCATTTTCTAAAGGTCACAAAAACCCACCCAGGAGCTGCATCATAAATAAAATTCCCTTCAAGTCTATTCTCAGCTGAATCCCTCTTTGACATCAACACAAGCTTGATCTGTTTTCTTTTTTTCAGCTCTATAAATGTTGGATTTTTCCCCCAAAAGAAAGACTGGAAATTTAATCCCTTGGTATTAAACTGCCACAGATATTTTTTGCCCTTGATTTTTCCTTTGCTGTCCTGAAGCTGTCATAAGGCTGAGGGTTTGCCAGAGCTGCAGGCAGGGGCTGGGGACACACATCCCTGCTGGACATTGTCCCTGTCACTCCATCTCATGCCACGTCATCAGAGGCTCCAGAGGTGAGAATGCCTTGGCTTTGTCAGGGGGCTGTGTGGGACAGGACAGCCAGCTGAGGGGTGTCTGTGGGTCCTGGGGTGCCAGAGAGCATCTGGTGTTGGCCCATCAGTGCTGGTCAGGCACCATCCTGCTTGGCCCCTGAGTGTGCACAGGGATGTGAGAAAGCTCAGAGCACACAGAGGGAGAGAGGTCCTGCCTCTGATATCCCTGGGAGCACCAAGTGGGTTTTGTTCTTGGATGTTGCCAAGCTGAGAGTGTGTCATTGATAAAAGCCACAGGAGGGAGAATGGCAGAGCATGGAAAGCCAGAGTGGTGATGGGGTCCAGCACCACCTCACTGTCTGCATCTTGGGTTGTGAGGGCAGCAGCAGGAAAATGACAGTGGAAAGTGCCATGAATGGTCTGGAGTGACAGAGTGAGCCGTGACCTCAGATGGACAGAGCCTGGGACATGATCCTGCGTGTCCCACTGGGGGCCTGTTTGGGGTTTCTGAAGGATCAGACTTAATAACACAGTGATTTATTGTACAAGCTGCCCACTTCTGTTGTTATTATTATACACCCAAGGCCTTATTAACATTTGCATTAGAAACTGCCTGGGGTTTGTTTCATCCCCCATCATTCCCTGTGGATGAGTCATGCTGGCGTGGGACAGGAGGTGGGATGGGAGGTGGGATGGACCCTCACACCAGCCACCAGGGGCCTGTGGACAGCAAAGAGGGGTAAGAGAGCAGGGGGCAGAGGCATCGTCCTCCACCCAACACCCCAGTGATGGCCCTGGGCCACCCCTGCAGGTCTGTGTGCCAGGGCTGGCACTGCTGGGAGCGGGACAGGTGGGGCATGGCCATGGTGCTGGGGCAGGTGGAGCAGAGGTGATTGGTGGCCCTGCAGTGGCTGCTGTGCCCGTGGCACACTGGTGGATGTCCCTGCAGTGCCTGGCTTGGCAGGGCTCACCCTCAGCCTCTGGCAGTGGCTCGGCTCAGTCTGGAAGCACAAACGAGTCTGGAGCTGGACCACAGGACGGCTCCTGCTGTGGGAGCAGTGAGAGCTCACTGGGGCTGGTGGCAGCAGGAATTTCTTACAGGAATTCCTGAGTGTGCATCAAGGCTCAGTAGCTGTTGGCTGCTCTGGCTCTTACATGGGAGTTTTTTCAATATTATATTCTACAACAAAATCCTCACTCCCCATCCCTGCCAGAGCCCAAACACGATCTCGTTTTGGGGTCTTCAGTTAAGGAAACCTTTTTATGGATCAACATACGCTGCCTGTGGAGTGGCAGATGTCTCTCAATGCAACCCTGACCCTTGTGTCAGAAGGGCCCCCCTCGTGGTGGGGTAAGGGATGGGGAGCTGCAGGTGTTGGGAGAGGACGAGCTGCAGTGTGAGCAGGAGAGGACAGAGCTGGGTCAGGTGCCTGGCTGTGAACAGACCCAACCTAAATACATTACTGAATTCCAGAAAAGATCATCCATCTGTGAGGACAAAGAACAGAATATTTTGGCATTGATCAAACTGGTAATTGGAAATCTGATTATTGTTGTGTTAGCACTGCCCTTAGGAGAACTTGCTGTTCTGCTGCCTCTGTTGTGGGCAGGGACTCCTCCTGCCCTCGGTGCCAGCCTGAGCCTCTCACATGGACAATACTAAAAATCTCACTTTTCAAGTAAAAAAAAAAAAAGAGCACCCTTCATTGCTAATAATAATTGCAAACTTCTCAGTGGCTGAAATGTGACCAGCATTTGGATCTTGTTGTTGTTCTGACAAGCCATCATAGCACACACCCACACCAGCTCAGCAGTGGAACTGAGAGATGAGAGGGTCCAGTGTCAGATGCAGCTTCTGGCAGCAATAAAACTGAAGCCCAGCTGGACATCAGGGTCCTCTACAGGTCCTTGGAAGCTGCAGCTTGTGAGTTTGGGAAGTTCTGTAAATCATCAGGGTTGAAAATTCAATTGCAAACCACTTAATGTCATAAATGACAGGAAGCAATGTCCGCTGCTCTTATGAAATTATGAATACATCAGCATGATACAGCAAATGGGGTTCATTAAGGTAAATACTGCCTGGGTTTGACCAGAGCATTATGGGGCATGCCCCTGTTGTCACTCTGAGCAGCACCATCAGTCGGGGCTGTTCATGGAAGGAGACACTCTCCTTTTCTTCACATGATGTATTTTTTCTCATGACTTGCTATTGAAGTGTCTGTGCCCTGCTTAGAAACAGATCTGACTCTCCTGGGAGTTGCACGGACACAGCTCCATGAGGCTGGATACAGTTCTGCTCTGGTTTTTCTGAGGTGAGGCAGGAGCTGCCCACAAGCCACTGTAAGGCCATTGAGATTTCCTGTCTCTCAGCAATGAATTAAAGATGGCACAATGGAAATACAAATAGAAACTGCTGCAACTGGTGCACAGCTAACAATAGAAACGAGTGTTGTTGATGGGTTTGAGATAACTTTGCTGCAGTCAGAGGCACCTGCAGCCTGTGTGGGGCACCTGAGTCAGTGGCCCTGCTGGGGCAGGACCTGCCCCAGGGCAGAGCCTCAGAGTGAGCCAGGCTTGCTAGAAGTGTCTGCCCTGTGATGAGCACATGGTGTGCTTTATTCCTCCCAGATTTCCTGCCTGCCTGCCTTTCTCCTTTGAAATTGCCTTTTTTCCTGTCTTCTGAGAATTGCATGGTGGTTTCCCTGTTTCCCAGATGAATGATATTGGTGGACTCGAGAGATGAGCAAAAAGAGGATGTGGGAAAAGTTGCTGTGGGATAGACCTTTAGAGGTGGGTCAGAAAGGCTGTGTGTGGGGCTGGGTGTCTCTGCAGCTGGTGGGGTCCATTCCGTGGGGCACCCCATGTCAC
Organism: Sakesphorus luctuosus; assembly: GCA_013396695.1. Classification (NCBI taxonomy): domain Eukaryota; kingdom Metazoa; phylum Chordata; class Aves; order Passeriformes; family Thamnophilidae; genus Sakesphorus; species Sakesphorus luctuosus. The sequence continues at coordinate 67,273 of VWZD01008857.1, read as the reverse complement.
CGAGCGTGGGGCTTGGCCATGCAGTGGGCCAGGCCCTGTTTGGGAGCAGGGCAGGGCATCCTGGAGAGCTCCTGCTCCTCAGAAACCCAACCTGCTCCCTAATGCCCTGAGCTGTGCCCTGGGACTGCTCTGCTCTGCCTTCTCTGCCCACGATTGATGGGTTTGGAGGGAGCAGAGACAGAAATGACTAATTCTCATGGTCCCTGCTCTGTTTTGTCTCTGTTGATGTGTCTCTGTTCAACACTGCTCTTGGCACTGGGGAAACAGGGCAGGGGAGAACAGGCTGAGGGAAAGGTCGAGCTGCTCAGTCACTGCAAAGGGCTCCTGAGAAAATGGCCAGGAAATACAAAACAGCTTGTGAGCAGCTTGGGTGGGATTTTTGGTGGGTTTGGGTCCCTTTCCCTGACCTTTTCCACTGGTGAGGCTGTTGGCCAAGCCCAGAGCGTGGGTGACAGGCCCTAAGGTGCAGTCTGGTGAGGGTCACTGCTGAGAGCTCCTGGACATGGTTATTTGTGTGATGTGGAGAGCAAAATCCCATCTGCTTTAATAGTTCCATAAAATTAAAATATTAGGAGTGAAATGTTGATGAATTCTAAATTTAGTGCTTTCCATTTTCATACCAACTGGCCATTTTGTTCTCTAAAATAAAACTGTAACTAGAGGATCACTTTGACATTTGCAAATTGGCTTTTCTAATATTTTATACTATTTTATTCTTGCTGACCCACCACAGTTGTGATGAACTATATCTTATGTGTATGATAAGAAGTTGTACCTCCCATCAGAAAACAGTCTGGACTGGAAGTACATGAGATCTTTTTTAAAGAAAGAAAAGCATGGAAAGAAACAGTATTTATTAAACAGAAGCCTTTTGTGTCTCTGTTTTCCACTCTCACCTCCCGTTCAGTTACTATTTATGTCCAAAATCCATCGAGAATCCTTCTGTTCCTGTCGTTGCTCACAGAGTTGCAGTGAGATTGTTGTGCCACGTTATTACTTTTGATCTAAAAATTCTTTTTAAAAGTAAGTGCTAAAAATTCCTCTCAATAAAGGGCAATGCAGTATAAAATACTTGTCTGTTCATCTTCAGCAAGTGGTGCAATTAAACCAAACCACACTGAAGATGAACTAACACCAACCCATTCGTCCCAGCTCCAGGTGGACAGTGCTGTTTGCCAGGATGCAGGAGCTCTGGCCAGCACCCACCCATCCCACGATGGGATTGTGCTCCATGTGTGTCTCTCTTAGATGTCTGGGCAGCTGCTGCATCTCTGAGCTCTCAGCTCTGCCCGGCTCTAAAACTCGATTTGAGCCCCTGTTACTGTTCTTAGGCTTGTCTGGGAGATTAAGATTGTTGCCCAGAGCAGCTGTGGCTGCCCCATCCCTGGAAGTGTCCAAGGCCAGGTTTGACAGGGCTTGGAGCAACTTGGGATAGTGGCAGATACCCTTGCCCACGCAGGGGGTGGAGTGAGATGATCTGCAAGTTCCTTCCCAACCCATTCCATGATTCTGTGATTTGCAGGGTGTGCCTGTGCAGAGCTCTCCAGCTGGGGAAATAAGAAGTGTATTTCTTCATCCTGGTAACACAATATAATTCAGTGGTGTTGGGTAGATTTGGTAGAAAGGCTTGTGAAGGCTCCCCAGGGACAGGGTGGAGGCAACCCCTGCCTGATGGGGACCTGTCCCCTCAGGCTTGGCTGGTGGGGTGGCTGCAGTGACACGGGAATGGACCAGCCAGGAGGAGCAGGGGCTTTGTCTGTGTAGAGGCTCATCACAGCCCCTGGGCCTGCCCTCTGGGAGGGATCTCCACCTCTCCACCCTCTGTACCTGCTTTTCCAGGGCCTATCCCTATGTGCAGTCTGGTGGGAAACAGCAGCTCAGTGGAGCAAGCCTCTGCCAATGGGAAATTCAGCATTTGGCTGCAAGTGGCATGAATTCCTCCTGAAGGCTTTGCACTGTGAGACAAGAGTATCTCCTTCTTTCTTGGCTGAAAAGTCAGAGCTGTGTTTATTTCCTTCAGCACAGAAGGGAACCTTTGGTGCTTGGGGGTACGTTGTGGCAGCAGCACAAGTCAGGGCATTGAGGCCACTTGAGTCTTGATAGCAGTGCCAGTGGCACCAGATTGTGATGAGTGATGAGCCTTTTCAAAATAACACAGTGAGTTCTTGCCTTGGGATCAGGGAAAGCTTCAACGTCAATTTATGTTCAGACATTAAATAAAGCCCTCCATTCTTCATTGGAAGAATTATGTTGCTCTCTGTTCCCAAGTTTTGTCCAACATAGAGGTAAAAAATTCATTCTGCCTCTTTGTCCAGTGTGTAAACCAGAACAGAATGTATGGCCATAAGGAGACAAGGCTCCAAATAGTGGATGTAACTCAAAATATGTGTCACCCACAGGAAGACATTGCATGGTTTGTTCAGAAAACTCTTGTGAGCTGTGGATGTGCACAGGGGTCCAAGTCCCTCTCTAAAGCTGTGGAGTGCTGCTGAACTGGAATAAATGTTGGATCCAGGTTTGGATCCATCTAAAAGGAAGAAAGAAGATGGGTCACAGTGTCTTCAGGGACCTCTGCAGGTTGGTCTGAGTTTTCCTCATTCTTCTTTAATTATTGAAAAAGCCCAGCAGAGATCTCTGAGCATGTGATTAAAGCCAGACAAAAATGTAGATGCCTAACAGCCTTTCTGTGGGAAGTGTGACAGCTCCAGAGCTCATCTCCTGGGCTGTCCTCCTCCCTGCTCTCGGCAGAGCTCTCTGCAGGGTGCGGAGCACAGATCCATCCCCTTTGGAACCTCCCCAGGGGCTCTGCTGCTCCGTGTCCCTGAGGTCAGAAATCCACACTGGAGACACGTGTGATCCAGACTAAGACCAAAGGATGATCCAAAGTGCCCACAGTTTTTATTGTAACATCAGGTTTGGGGTGTCTGGCTGGCAAAGGGGTGGTACAGCAGGTACAGGTGTGAGCAGGGACAGGTGCAAAACCAGGACAGGCAAAAGCAAAGCAAATTCCTCTCCTTTCCTTTCTGTTCCTTAAGATTTCTCTGCTGACACTTCTTCAGTTTCTCCTTGTTTATTTGGATTAGTATCTCTCCTGAGGTAAAAAAGTCTGGGCATGTTTTGGAGCTGCAAGTCAAATAATCCCCCATATCCAAACTCAATTACAGAAACATCTGCTTAATGTCTGATGGGACCTTATTTTCTCAGCGTGACATTAAAAGGAAATGCTTACTCTGAACTATCTAAAATGGTGTTAAATCACAGGATTCAGAGCTGGTAGATAGCATTCTGCATCCCCCTCCCATGGTTTCTTGCAGTGAAGTTAGGAAATATTCCCCAACAGACCCCAGCTGGGAGATCCCAGCTCCCTGTTTGCTGTGTGCAGGGTGCTAATGAGAAGAGCTTTTCTTGACATAGTTCCAGTACGTTGGTTGTGCTGTTCATGTCAACAGCACAACAGAAATAAGCTGCTTTCTGGAAAAAAGTATAAAATATGAGCAAGGCTGGTTTTGCCCATGCTTCGAGCCACTCCCAGTTGTACCTGCACATGTGGTTTCCTCTGCTGGTGTGCAGAAGGTTGGCCACACCCCTAGGTGATACAGATCTGGGGGTCTGCTGAGCTTCAAGGAGGTGAACACATTCTTAAAATTCCAGATTGAAGCTATTGATGTTTCCCAGAGAAGCTGTGGCTGCCCCATCCCTGGGAGTGTCCCAGGCCAGGTTGGACAGGGCTTGGTGCAGCCTGGGCTGGTGGGAGGTGTCCCTGACCATGGCAGGGGTGGCACTGGGTGGGCTTTAAAGTCTCCTCCAACCCAAACCAGTCTGGGATTCTCTAATATATGTCACTCTGGGGTGCTATTGTGAACAGCAGGCTTTATTTTGGGTCAGAGGAGAATTTTGGCTGTAGCATAAGCAACTGAGAAAGGGATTTTTAATGGAAGTGTTGACACGACCTGGAAACACCAACAGGCTTGCTGTGAATAAAAGTTTCATCAGCTGCTGTTACAACTTGGCTGCAGCAAACAGCAGTGCTACATAAAGGAGATTTTAATGATTTATGCTGTTCTGACAAGCCAGTCCATCAATCTTGTTGAAAAGCACAGCTTTTCAGCAGGGAAGAAGTAAAGTTGTTAGACTCCATGAAAAATATCTTAAGGAGTGAAATGTGGAAAAATGTGGAAAGGTGTTTGGAATAGGCAACAAAATCAGCACTTAAATATGTGAAGGCAGATTTGTTGAGCTGGTAACCTCATATTTAGGGCACGGCTCCCAAGAGTTGCACTTGTTTGCCAGTCTCTGCAACATCAGAGATTGAGACTGGGATGAAATTCTTCCCTGGGAGGGTGGGCAGGCCTTGGCACAGGTGCCCAGAGAAGCTGTGGCTGCCCCAGCCCTGGGAGTGTCCCAGGCCAGGTTGGACAGGGCTTTGGAGCAGCCTGGGCTGGTGGGAGGTGTCCCTGCCCATGGCAGGGGTGGCACTGGGGGGGCTTTCAGGTTCCTTCCAGCCCAAATCCTTCTGTGATACCATGATTATATGAACCATGGAAAGGCTGAGGAGCACTGCCATCACAGCCAGCAGCTGTCACGTGTTTGTGTCACCCAGGCTGGTCCATCCCCTGGGCACAACAGGAAGGTGGCCCTGGGAAGGCACAGGGACCAGCACAGCAGATGTGCCATTCTCTCAGAGGGGTCTTTGTGTGCTGGAGATAATGGTTGGGAGAAACACTGCCAGAGACACTCTGTCAGAACTGTTCCCAGGACAGAGTCCTGGTAAATGAGCTGCATAGTCAAGCAGGGAATGGTTTTGATTGTTTCAAAGTATGTTTGTATTCAGGATCAGACAGAGGTATAGTTTTGTGTCCCCACTGAGTGTGGGGTGTCAGGGGGAGGTTGTGCTGCTGCAGCCCCACACCAGGACATTTTGTGGTGCCATGAGATCCTTCTGAAGTCCACCAGACCCATTCCCCACTAAGGAGAAAAGTGGTCTGCCTTGCCCAGACCTCCCTTGCCCAGGCCCAGCCCTGACGGGTCGGGTCGGGGCTGCAGAGGTTCCTGCCTGCTCTGGCTGCCCTCAGTGTTTCCAGGCCCTCGTGCTCGTGGCACCAAGCTCTGGGTCAACACCCATGGAGGGGGAGTCCCTTGGAGGGACTGGCATCCTAGGGGTGCTGTGTGCCCATCCTGGGCCTGCCCTTGTAGGGGAGCTGCTCTGGGAGGTACCTGTGGGAGGTGTTTCCAGCAGAGCTTCATCCAGCTGCTCCCTGGGGTTCATGTGCTTAATGCATCCCTGACACTCTAATTATATCCCTGCAGATACACCTGGCAGGCAGCTTTCATCTTCAGTGTCTTGGCCATGCTCAGAAATGTATATATATATTAGCTCTTTTTATCTTTGTGAGAACTATAGAACAAGTTTATGAACTTTTTAATTACCAGTATTACACAGATGCTAATTACCAGGGAAGGATTGTGTTTCAATTGCCATCAGTGCCATCATAATACAGAAGGGATACAAAGATGCTTTCAAATGCCAGGGGTGGTGGCTCAATGTCCTGTGCAGCTGTGACACCATGACCAGAACAGCATGATCCCTGTTTGCTGTTTTCCTCACAACAGCTGGGAATTTAAATGATTTAATTTTCTTTTGTATATAATTAGTGAGATTCTGGCTGCAGCTCTTGGTACAAGAGTGAAGCAGAGGGATCCTGGGAACACTGGATGACAGGGATTTCTCTACAGCCACTTTCCAAAGGATGAAAATTCTGGGAGAAGTGAGTGATCTCTTGGTGTAAGAGCTGAGCCATCCAAGGAGAGCTTGGCTGAAGGAGATGAGCTTCTTAGCAGTCAATATTGAGATTATTGTTTCAGCAATGCACAGGTACAGTAAAGCCTTCTCCCCTGTTTTACTCTTTGCTGAACAAGCTCAAGAAAGCAGTGACTGCAATCTTCCTGCTCTTCCCTGCCTTTGCAGTCTGTTTCCAAAGTCTCAGAGCCTCGCTGAGGTGGTCTCCTGCAGGTGGTCTCCAGCTGTACTGGGGTGACTGGTATTTACCCCAGACATTCCCCATGAGCCCAGCAGACAAAGAGGTCTCAGGAGAGGCTCAGTAGTCACGTGCTTACATGGCTCTTGTCACAAGTTACAGTGATTTTTCTCTTTTCTCTTCATTTCTGCAGTAAAATTCAGTGTTCAAAACTGAACTCAGTTCCCAAAAATCTGGCAAGTGCCTCCTCACTGCTTCTGGTCCTTCAGAGCGAAGGACTTAGTTCTTCCTCCTCTGGAGGCTGCAAATCTCCCATTTCCTCAGCATTCTTCCTGAGGCTGCTGCTCTGCTTCTCCTGGAGCAGAGACTCCTTTGCCCAGGTAGCTCCAAAGCCTACAGAGGCTTTTGGTTGCCACAGGTAATTTTGTGTTTATGCCTCACATTTCCAGTTTCAACCTTCAGTAAAATGGCAACTCTATAGATATGGGGGGAAATGGGGAGGATAAATACCCAAGGGGAGTGGGCAGAAGCTGGAGGATAAATCAATATACGTGGTGCAACCACTGCAAACAGGCATTTTTATAGTCCAGAGCAGTGTTTGGCTGAGGTGCAGAGCCAGGCAGGGTAAGGTGTGTGGTGTGGGCAGTGCTGGCTGCCACTGAGGCTGGACTCTGCTCTGGGAGCACAGTGAGTGCAGTGCTGAAATGTCCCAGTGGCTCTGAGCCAAAGTCAATGGAGTGTCTGTGGGAGGAAGAATCACAGGGCATTGTCTTCCAAAGGCAGAAATCAAAGAAGGAGAAATTCAAGAAGAAAACCCATTGCTCGTGGTTGGGACCCCATAGGCAGATCCCTGGGTGAGCTGTGGGTTTGTGCATCAGTGATGGCCCTCAGAGGACAGGGTCACATTTCAGGTGACATCTGCATATGCAGAAAGAAAAATGTCTCTGTGCAGCCGAGATCAAGATCCATCCCCAGTATTTATCAGCTCTCTGGACCCTGGGAAACTGAAAAACAAACCACCTAGAAACTAAGGAGTTTCCAGCTATAACGTGGAATAACCTGGCTTTAGGAGAGAACACTGCCCAGGGGCTGGATGGCTGTTTTCAGAGCAGTTTTCAGAGCAGAGGTCAGTTTTCCAGAGGTCAGTTTTCAGAGCAGTTCTACATCAATGGCCATGTTTTACAGGGATATTGCTAGGGCTCTGCTGCTCAAAGAATTCATAAAATATAAAGTTATTTTTGCCTGGTTTATTGAGTGTACAACCCATTCAGCCTGCTCTGGGCAGGGGCTGGACCCCGCTGCTGCTGTGCATTGTGGATGTCATTCATTATTATTACTAAGTTTGCACGAAGGAGGTTTTTCCTTATGTTTTGTACCTGAACAGTCCCTGGCAGCTGGGGCTGATGGGCTCTGCTTGCCCATGGGCACAGGAGGAAAAGTTCCTGTCACTCTGTGTGTGAAGTGCCGTAATGTGAGGTCTGAGGCGTGCGGGGGATTATTGCAACACCTGATTTTCAGATCTTAACTGTAATTGTAACGATGAGGGCCAAATAATCCCGTTAATTCCTGTGCGTCGCTAATTGGGGGGTTTTCAGGCTAACGATAACCACCTATTACTGTGTCACCTCCTCACTGCAGCGTGTCCTTGACGATATTACACTGAGCACCATTAGCACTCGCAAGTGGTTATTAGTGGCAGTGTTTCAGAGGAGCGAGAGTTTGGCGGCTCCCACGTGTCTGTGGTTCCTGCCATCCACAGAAATTCCCTTTCCTTGCTCCCACATGGTGTGAGCATGACCTGCTCTCTGCCTGTAGCCAGCCCGAGCCAGCCGCCCCACGCTGCTCCCGGCCGAGGTGATGGCCCAAATGCCACAGGAATTGCATCCAGCCCATCCTTGCCATGAACGTGCCTGATAATTAGAAGAGGGCAGATGTAATTACAGCAGATGTAGACATTCCATTAGTTCATTTAAAAATAGTCACCGTGGTAGCTAATTAGCTGTTTTAAACACAGGCACCTGGGTAATTCAGGTGTCCCTGGAGGGGCCAGGCTGTGCTGTGGGAAGCGGTGCCAGCACAGCGGGCTCTGTGCCCACTGGCAGAGTGGGGCTTCAGGGACAGGCACTGGGCTGTTCCTCTGGGCCAGGTGTTTGGTGCTGGTGTAACAAATTTGCATTTTAACTGCTTTCTATCAACCTCAGTGGGATTATTTTGCCCTTTCAGAGCAGAGCAGTGTGTGCAGGAGGTCGAGCCTGACCTGCTGAGCTGGGCAGCAGTGGGTGTGAGCAGGAGGGAGCCGAGGCTGGGAGGGAGCCCTGTGCTTGCCCAGAGCTGGTCTCCATCCACAGGAAGTGAGCCCAAAGCTCTCTCCCACAGCTCCCAGACACCACCCCCTTTGGGAAGCCCTCCAGAGCTGGCCATCACACCCTGGAGGCAGCTCTGGAGTGGCTGCAGGCACCTGGTGTTGGTGGGCTGGAGCAGAGCCCGCACTCTTAGAGTTTGGGTGTGGCACTGGGAGCAGGGATGCTGCTGCCTGTAGGTGCCAGGCCACAGCCCAGGCATCAGGGAGGTTTGATGGGGGTGGTGCTGGGCAGTGGGGATCTCAACCCATAAAGCAGCAAAGGAGTTACTGAACACGTCCCTGACTCCTTTTGCAGGTGTGCATCGTGCAGAAGAGAGACACGGAGAAGATGTACGCCATGAAGTACATGAACAAGCAGCAGTGCATCGAGAGGGACGAGGTGCGCAACGTGTTCAGGGAGCTGGAGATCCTGCAGGAGATCGAGCACGTGTTCCTGGTGAACCTCTGGTGAGCAGCTCCCTCCCCTCTGCCTCAGGGGCCTCCAGCCCTCACAGAGCCACACACCTGAGCGTGTGAAGGGATTTCATGACTCTTTCTCAGCAGCAGATCACCACGAATAGTGACATTTCAAGTTGTTCAATAATGACTTGACTGTGTGTGCACTGGCAGAAGTATCCTTGTTACTAAGAAATGTTTTAGGCCCTAATTTTTAAAAAACCTCCTCAAATCAGGCTGAAACCTAATAAATAGCTTGAGCTGGGAATACTTGTGAAATGCATCCTGTCCAGGTAGTCCAGTAAAAAAGGACATGCAGTCTGTTTCCTTGGCTTGCCTACAGCCACACAGAGCCCTCAGCCCACCAGCACCCTCAGTCTGCTTTGCAGCACATTCACTGGGGAAATAAAAATACATTTCCTTTAGAGTTCAGATAAGTAATTTTCAAATTTTGCAGGAAAAATTAATTTATAAGTTTTAGAATGTAGAGTAATATATCCTAAGGTCACTGATTAGTTTGAGATGAGTCCTTGGCAGTCAGCCTTGGGACCCACTGCTGGGTGCTCTGGGTGAACTGCTCTTTTTTCCTCCTAGTGAAGCAGTGAGAGGAAAATGCTCATATCCCATCTCTGCTGGGATGTGTTGTGAAGTCTGGAATCAGTGCCTGTGGAGGGCTCCCTGATTCCACAGAGAGGAGGAGTGGCAGTTTCTCCTGGGAAGCTGCACCCAGGCTGGACCTGCTGAGCCTGGGACAGCCCCTGCCATCCCCTCCCACTCTGGCAGTGCCACATGCACAGCAGGGTGCTCAGAGGGGAGACTTACAAAAATTCAGGAAGTTTTGTACCCAAAGTGCTGGAAGTGGGTAATATTCACAATTGCTCCAGAATAGCCAATTAGGTTAATACTGATTTCTTCAGCATTTTAGCAATTGCAGATGTTTTTTCCTAACAAGTAGTGAAATTCTGGAGAAAACTTGCTCTTGTAGCAAATCTTTCTCTTTTGGCTCATACTTTCAGAATAAACCTACATTTAAGATGGGAGTAGAAGTGAGTGATTCACTAGTATTATACAATCCCACATACTCCTTCCCTGGAACTGCAGCCACCAAATATAACAATGAGCATTGCTGTGGTGGATCCCCTGCTGTCAGTCTCCTGTGGGACCCACGGCACATTTAGAGAGGCGGTTTACTCGGCAGTAAATATAAACCTCTTTTTCTGGTTAAATTAGCAGTTGTGTTTTCCAATTCATTTTCAGGAGAGGCAGAGATATTTTAAGTAGGTTTATGGGATTATTTGCAGTTGAGAATGTGAAGTTTCTCTGAAGTGTGTGCTGGCAAAGCCTGAGCTCTGCGCTGGTGACACGGCACCAACTCCCTTGGTGACAGTGATGGGGCCAGAGGGGGAACCTTAGCTGGGATACTTCTGTCTCCCAAGGAAGTGTTGCTTAGTGTAGCTATGGGTTAAAAATCAAACCTGTGTCTAGTGCTGGACTTGCTTAGTTGGGAAGGTGCAAATATTCAAATATGAAGTAGCATATTCAGTTCTGGCCCCTCATGGCAAGAGAGACACTGAGGGGCTGGAGCGTGTCCAGGGCAGGGAACAGAGCTGGGAAGGGGCTGGAGCAGCAGGAGGGGCTGAGGGAGCTGGGGGGTGCTCAGCCTGGAGAAAAGGAGGCTCAGGAGGGAACTTGTCCCTCTCTACAACTGCCTGACAAAGAGGTGGAGTCAGTTGGGGATCAGGCTCTGCTCCCAGAGAACAAGGGACAGGATGAGTAGAAATGGCCTCAGATTGCACCAGCAGACATTTAAGTTGCATATTATAAAAAAATTCTTCCTGGAAAGGGCTGTCCAGCTCTGGCACAGCTGTCCAGGGCAGGGGGGGAGTCCCCATCCCTGGAGAGACTTCAAAGCTGTGTGGATGTGGCACTTGGGGATGTTGGTTAGTGGTGGCCTTGGCAGTGCTGGGGGTACAATGGTCTCAGAGGATTTTTCCAAGCTGAACAACTCTGTGATTCTCTGATTCTATGGTTGTAGTGGGCCTGTTTGCAGCTCTCACAGGAGCTGTGTATTTATGAGAGGGGAAAGCCAGACCTGGTTTGTGAGCCCTGCTCACCCACTGCCTGTCCTGCAGGTACTCCTTCCAGGACGAGGAGGACATGTTCATGGTGGTGGACCTGCTTCTGGGTGGGGACCTGCGCTATCACCTGCAGCAGAACGTTCAGTTCACTGAGGAAACAGTCAAACTGTACATCTGTGAGATGGCACTGGCTCTCGATTACCTGCGGAGCCAGCACATCATCCACAGGTAACCCTGCAGGCCCTGTGGGACATGGTGGGACTGCCCTGGTGGGTGGGAGTGGGTGGTGCTGTCTTGGCTGTTCCTGGGCACCCTCTGGCTGCTGGTCCTGCCCCCATCACTCAGAGGAGGCCGATGCTTCACTGGGGGCTTGAACCTTCCAGGGTGGGTGTCAAAGCCATCCAGGGCTTCACACAAATATCCTCAATATTCTGTTACTAATTTTCCTTGGGAATGACACCTGAGCCAGTCCCACACTCCCACTGTTTCACCCAGTTACCCAGGGAAAGCATATTTCTAGTCAATCATAAGGGGACTTACCTCATGTTAGAATATTTTTTTATTTGTTCCTAATGTTTGATAGATAAAAAGTTACAGAGTTTTGTTGAGTTGACTGACTGAGACTCCATCTGCTGTAACCTTCATTCTTTTCCCAGAGATGTAAAACCAGACAACATCCTCCTCGATGAGCAAGGTAAGATCACTCTGCCCCTCTTTGCTTTGTCATTCATTCCAGAGGAAGATCCTTTGCAGTCCTGAGTACTGGGCATCTTTTTAACTGGGGAAAGTGTGGGAAAAGCACCCCTTCTTTTACTTGATTGATGTCTGGCTGAATGTCCCTGTGTGTTGTAATGCCAGGGAGGGTCCCCCAAGGGCAGCCCCTTTCCTGATTGCCCCCTCTCTCTGCCCACATTTGACCTCCTCCCTCACTGGTGTCCCTGCCCATGGCAGGGGTTTGGAACTAGATGGTCTTTAAGGTTCTTTCCAACTCAAACCATTCTGTGGTTCTGTGATAGTGTTTCCCTGTTGTCTTCTTCGCTCCTGTAGCTTCTGGCCAGAGCAATTTGGCCAGGTGCTGGAGCTGCTGGGGGTTACTGCTTTGTTCCAAGTTTTTAAAATCAAGACTGAAAGCTCCCTCTCCTTTAATCACCTGGCTACCCCAGATCCTGGGAAAGCTTTGGAATCTGATATAGCCATTCCATGGGGTCTGCCCCTGACCTGCCCCTGCCTGTGCTACCGTGTCTGAAGGTAGAAGCTTATGAAACAAATGTATTCTGACTCTGCATTGCCACTGCACTGCCATTAATTCCTTCTTAAAATGTGTCTTTATTTAAGGTCATGCCCATTTAACAGATTTTAATATTGCAACAATAATTAGGGATGGTGAAAGAGCGACTGCGTTGGCTGGGACAAAGCCCTACATGGGTAAGAAGCAATTGCTGCTCTCACCCCTTTGCTCTGACTCAAAGTGTTTCACATTTTGAGAATGCTCAGCACATGCTGCCTGACAGGCCCTGGCTGGGGCAGAGGCACTGGGTCAATTTAGGGCACTAAATGCATGAGCCCAAGTGCTTCAGCAGAGCCTGATTGTTTGAAAGGTGCAACTCCCTGGGGGAAGGTGTCACTGTTGGTCCCACCCTGCCCTCTCAGCCCTTCCTGCTCTCCCCACTGGCCCCACGCTTGGGCATGGTTCATCCCAGTGGGCTCCAGGTGTCTGCTGTCCCTAGACTGGACTAGCCCAGCTGCCATGGAGGGCAGGCACAGATGCTGCTGTCACTGCTCTCCCTGCCTCACACAACCTCCCTTCGAGCAGTCGTGAATGAAAAGCTTTCTGCTCTGACTTACCTGAAATACTCACATAGAAACAACGAATAACTGTTGCATTTTGCCCTCTCTGTGCAGCCCCGGAGATCTTCCATTCCTTCCTGAGTGGTGGGACGGGCTATTCCTTCGAGGTGGACTGGTGGTCTCTGGGAGTGATGGCGTTTGAGCTGCTCCGTGGCTGGGTAGGGCTGTGGCCGTGCCGGCCTCGGCCGCACGTCTGACCGGCCCTGGGGGGACAGGGATGCCTTCTCATCTCCCTGCTCTTTCCCCAGAGGCCCTATGACATCCACTCCAACAACCCCGTGGAGTCCCTGGTGCAGCTCTTCAGCACTGTCAGCGTTCAGTACTCCTCGTCCTGGTCCAAGGAGATGGTCGCGCTGCTGCGGAAGGTGAACCCTCCTGCTGGGGCTGCGGTGTTGGGGGAACACGCTGTGCAGGCAGGACTGGCTGGAAACCCACTGCTACCACTAATACTGCTACCACTAATAATAATTTTAAAAAAGACAAGCTGAGAGAGCTGGAGGTGTTCACCTGGAGAAGAGAAGGCTCTAGGGAGACCTGAGAGCCCCTTCCAGTGCCTAAGGGGGCTCCAGGAGAGCTGGAGAGGGACTGGGGACATGGGATGGAGGGAACAGAACCCAGGGAATGGCTTCCCACTGCCAGAGGGCAGGGCTAGATGGGATATTGGGAAGGAATTGCTGGCTGGGAGGGTGGGCAGGCCCTGGCACAGATGCCCAGAGAAGCTGTGGCTGCCCCATCCCTGGGAGTGTCCCAGGCCAGGCTGGATGGGGCTTGAAGCAACCTGGGCTTGTGTCCATGGCTGAGGGTTAGAACTAGATGATCTTTAATGTCTGTTCTGACCCAAACCAAACTGGGGTTCCATGATTAGCCATGTGTGTTGTGTGTTTATTATCCCTGTAGTAAGATGCACTATGTCTGATAGCAAGAGAAGCAAAAAGGCTGGGTTTGGTATGACAATCAGATTCCCAGCTGGGCTAGAACTGTGTCTTCCAGCATCCCCTCCTTTCCATGACCTGTGTAACCTGTAAAGGCAGCGCTGCTGGCTGGGATGGCAGGTGAGATAAAGAGCAGCACTGCAGCAGTGGCTGCTCCCACTCGCCTGTTCTTTAGCGCCGAAGGGTCTGGTGGGGTTGGGAGAGCTGTCAGGGGGCTGCAGTCCTGTGGGATGTTCTGCTGCTCTCATGCCACAGCTGGAGGAAAGTAGCTGGTGAATTTGCTGTAGGAAAGGTACACCCTGTGCTGGCAGCAAATAAGTGCCTCTAGTGTGAGTTAATGCTGGGTGGGCAATTTGTATAATTGGCCTCGGTTAAATGAGGAGAAGCGTTCCGAGTGGAGGCAGCGGCGGCGCATTGGGCAGGTTCGCAGTGCCATCTGCTGGGCTGCCAGGGAACCCAGGGAATCCAGGGAATCCTCTCACCGGGAACGTGCCAGCAGCCGCTCAGCCGGGAACGACCCCCGTGTGCCCTCAGGGTGCAGGGGTGCCCCTGCCCTGCATCCTGCCCACTCACCCATCACAGCATCCCTACTTGGGGGCTGCAGGTACAGCCACCATCACCTGCCCCTTCACAGCATCCCTGCCTGGGGGCTGCAGGTACAGCCACTGTCACCTGCCCCATGCACAGTCACCTGCAGTGCTGGAACAACACCCAGTGCTGGCTGTATTTTCTGGAAAAAGGTGTAACCACCTGGAATCAGCGTGACCAGGACTTCCACAGCTTTGTGAGTAAACAGTCCCAGATGCACCTCGATGTTGTTTGTACATCTCTCCAACAGCAGGACACGGTGCTGGACCCTTTGGAAACGGCTCTGCCCTCAGCCGGGTGTCTCAGTGGATCAAGCCACCATTGAGAATTCTGTTCTCTGTGCTCAGTCATCAGTGTGTGTTATGAACAGTGGTGTCCCTGCTGTCACAGACGGGGTGAAGTAGGACATGGGAGGCTGAGGCTGAAAGGATGAGCCTCTGGACGGATCAATGTGTCCCTGGCATGGGGAGGAGCATGCAGGGTGGCAGTGCCAGGTGCTGCAGGGACAGGTAGGATGTCTGGGGGAGGAAACCCACGCTGGTACCTCATGGTACCTCCTTTCACAACCTTCAGAATGTTTTCTAAGGGTTTTTTTGCTGTAGTAAGTTATGTATTTCCCATAACAGAAAGACTCCTGCATGGCTGACCCATCTCAGTTGTCCCAGGCAGGATGGTGCTGGGTGCCTTGTCTTTTTCCTCTGACACGAATGCTCTTCCCTCTGATGCTCTTCCCTCTGATGCTCTTCCCTCCAATGCTTTTCTCTTCGATGTTTTTCCCTCTCCAGCTGCTGACAGTGAACCCTGAGCATCGTTTCTCCTGCCTGGGTGACATCCAGGCCTCCACGTACCTGTCCGGCGTGGTGTGGAGCGACGTCTGTGCGAAGCGTGTGGAGCCAGGCTTTGTCCCCAATGTGAGTAGGACTGACCTGCACCAGGGGCATGTCTCCTGTTACAGGAACCTCTGTGGCAGCAGAGGGTTTCTGACAGGGAGGTAGTTCCTGAGTGTCCCCTGAGCCTGACACACTGCTGTGTTGCAGAAGGGCCGCCTGCACTGCGACCCCACCTTCGAGCTGGAGGAGATGATTCTCGAGTCGAGGCCCCTGCACAAGAAGAAGAAGAGGCTTGCAAAGAACAAGTCGAGGGATAACAGCAAAGACAGTTCCCAGTCTGTACGTGCCCAGGGCTGGCATCCAGCTGGGAAAGAGCTGAGCAGCTGGATTTGGGGTGTAGCACAGCCAGTACTGCTACGCTGCAGGAGCTGTGGGTTTGTTTGGATAAAAATGTTTCTTCAGTGGAGTCTTTCTGACATCCAAGAATCCTTTTTATGGAAGTTTGATCAAAGCCTTTCACAGTAATCTGTAGTTTGGAAAATGGAATGAGCAGCAGAGGTTTGGGCACTGAGGTGTGTGTGCAGTCAGCATTCTCCTGTCCCCACACAGCCTGGGGACAAGGCAGCAGCTCCCTGTGTGTGTTTGCAGCACTCACACGTGTGGGCTGTGTGCTGGGCTCTCGCCACACTGCCTGGCCTTCCTTTGGGCTGACAGCACTCCCAAAATACAGGATAATGGGTAGATGGGTTGTGTTTGTATGGGGAACGGTGTAATCTGTGTTTTATGGAAACTGCTGCTGCGGATGACACAAGTCCCTGGTGAAAGCCACATGGCAGCCAGCCCTGCTGCCTCCAGCTGTTGGGCTGAGGCTGGGGAGGTGGAGGGTCTCCTGCACACATCTGGAGCCTCCTCCACACAGCTGGGAGTGCTGGGGTGCTGCAGGCAGCAGTGAGATGGAAACGTGGCTGCTTATGCATGTCTTGTTTTGCTTCAACAGGAAAATGACTATCTCCAGGAATGCCTTGAAGCTATCCAGCAGGACTTTGTCATCTTCAATAGAGAGAAGTGAGTGTGTTGGGTGGGGTTTTATTGAGAAAAACCTCTTTTTCTTGATCTCCTGTAGGAGTCAGAGTTGCAGTGCCTGCCAGCTGGGAGCACCTCGCTCCTGGCTTAGCCCCAGGTGACTGCTGTCAGCTGAGGGGCTCAGGTGCTGCCTGTGTGTGAAAAATGGTCCTGACCAAAATGGAGACAAGGTCAGGGATTATTAATCACTGCCATTAAATGAAATATGCTGCCAAGAGCCTTCTGGGATTTAACATGTATGTGACACTCCTTCAGTTCCCCCATGGCCTCTCCTCGCCCATCCTGCTTTTAGAAGGTGATGTTTTGGGAAATGAAGGCAGAGAAGGTTGGACTTTATGGTCTCTTGATCCTTAACTATTCTATGAAGGTGTTAAAGTCTCTGGTGGACGTGAGCAGGCAGTGAAAGTGCTGGGTTAAAGCTGCTGCTTCCCTGAGTTTGGGAAGGATTGGTCTGTGAGCAGAGTGGGAGGCTCTGTGCAGGAGGTGGGGTGGGAGCCTGGCCCAGGTGCAGGTGCTCGTGGCCAAGATCTGGGCGGGCTGAAGCCTTGCAGGCCATTTTGGGGTGTTTCAGGGCAGTTCAGTGTGGTTTGCTGATACACTGGCCTCTGCCATCACCCTTCTGTGTGCCCTGGGGAGCCCTCTGTTGTTCACCGTGCGCCCCTGTCCAGTGGTGCATGGGCAGCCTGGGCTGCACTCACCCTGCAGACCACCCTCACCCCACTCCCCCTGGGGGATGCTTGGTCTGGGGGTGCCTGATAACTCCTGGTTCTCTGCTCCCACAGGCTAAAGAAGAGCCCCGAGCAGCTGAGCGGGTCGGTGTGCCCCTCGGAGGCCACCGAGGATGCCGATGCGGAGGGCGATGCCGAGCCCTCCCCCCTGCACATGTGCAGCTCCGTGTGCTCCGCGGGCAGCACTTAGGCTGGAGCCCTGGGCAGGGTCTGTGCCCACGCTGCTCACCCCTCCGGTGCCCAGCACCCGAGCTGCCACCTCGAGCACCGACAGCTCGTCCTGCAGAGCTGGAGATCAGAGAGCTCACACAGAACTGCCCTCCTGGGCTGATCAGTGCCAGCCCAGCATGTCGAGGGGAACACACAGCCTATGCAACTTGTCCAGGGAGAGCAACTCCTTCACTTGCTCTGTTTAATGTCGGGCTGCTGATTGCACACTTTTAATGCAGTGAGTGGACAAGGAGAGAAGCCACATCCTTGGGTGCCACAAGGAAGACGCAGAGCAGGGAGAAGGCTGAAGAGGTGGTTCAAGTTTGACTTTGGTGTTCCCTGTTCACAAAGGCTATGTAGGGACAGCAATCCCTGTGCAAAGCAGAGCAGCCCCGAGGCCCCTCCGGGCCATGGTGGGTGCCACCAGCTCCTGGGAGCCTCCAGCTGTCGGGGTCCTGCAGCACGAGGACGTCCCAGGCACCTCCTTGTCCTTTTGTCACCTGTCAGTTCCTTTCCCAGTCTGGGCAAATAAATGTTTGTTGTGCACTCTATGGATTCTTCAGAGGCTGGGTAATGTGTGATGGATTCAATGTGTATTTGAGATGCAGAACGTGTTTAAAATACTTGCTTCCTTCCCGTGGCTGCTGCGGGCAGTGAGGAGCCATGGGATGGACTGGAGGGTCTGGCTCAGTCTGCCTGGGTTTGGAGGACACAGTTAATCATGGGCTCAGGTTTTGGTTGGAGACAGAGTGGGTGGCCTTGCAAGGCTGCTCAGTTATGAAAGAGAGGAATCTCTTGTTTCACCCTTCAATTTATGTTATTTTCAGTGTAGAGTACAAGTACTGTATATAATTTACCAACACCTGTCTTAACCTCTCAATAAGATGAGGTCTTCTTCCCCTGCCCCAGCTCTAATGTTGCCTTTCTTGTTTCAGGAGCCTTGACCATGTTATTTAATCTGCTGTAGAGTGGATTTTGGTTGCTGTTGCTGAAGGTGAGCCCTGCAGCTGCTGGGGCACCCAGGGCTGTGGTGGGACCACAGGCACCCCCAAACTATCAGGGGTGTTTTGCTGCCAGACACTGGGGGGTTGCAGTGTTTGCGTCCTTGCTGGATATTCCTAATGCAAAAGTGGATGGAAAATGTTTTTAACAGATGCAGATTCTTTCAGGACAAGTTTTGTTGTGGTTTTCATTCCCTTGAGTAAACCAGAAGGGTGTTAAGGGTACGAAACAAAGTGACATGGGCAGTGACACAGCGTGTGCAGCTTCCACACTTTTATGTGGGAATTAGTGCATGGCAGGGATTGTGCAGAAGCACATTTTCATGGAAGTCTTTAAAGGTGTGCAGGAGGAGGGAACCTGGAGCTCTGGGTCCAGTTGCACAGGTGTTTTGAGGACAGAGCCAGGCAGACACTGTCAGACCTGGGGGGATGAACATCCCACCCTTGCTGTGCCTGGTGAGGGGCCAGGGTTGCACCCTGGTGTCCCCCATGGGTCCCTGCACACCCCGTGCCTCGTTAGGAGCTGTGTTAAGGACAGCTCAGGGGGGCTGTGGCTGTTCAGTGAGCGAGGGCTCAAACAAATGTGTTCCCCTTCTCCTTTTCCCAGCTGCAGGGGGGCACCCACCAGCTCTGATCCTGGGCTGTGTGGAGGGGACCTGCCCTCTCTTCCCCCAGTAACTTCCACTCTGTCTACTGGACACCAGGGTGGCCTAATCACCTTCTCCTGCCCCTCCAGCTGTTCTGTGCTGAGCAGCTGCTGCTCTGCACAGGGGGGAGCCTGTTCCTCACCCTGGGGCTCCCTGCACACACCTCATGTCCCTCATCCACATCCCTCACCTGGCACACACCTCATGTCCCTCATCCACATCCCTCAGCCCGAGCACCTGGCTCTATCCCAGCACAGCAGATGAGGATTGAGCCATGGATTTATTCAAAAGCTAAGAATTCCAAGTGATTACTCCACTAGTGTGGATGTTTTTTCTCAGTGAATTCCACTGCACTATTGAGCAACTTTCTGTAAATAATGATGAAAGTTGGGACTGGCAGAATGCTGAGGAGAGTCCCTGATTTTTTGACCAAAACATCCTGTATATGAGAGGTGCAGATAGATCCCATTCAGCCAGAAGCTCTCAGGCCAGGAGAGGTGTTGGCAGTTGCAGGACATGTCTAATTGACACTTCCATCACTTTCCTTAGGACAAGGTACAAGTGGCCCCTGAGGTGGGGTTGGTGTGTATGGGGGGAGCTGACTCGCTTCTCAGCCCAAACCCTCTCTGTGTCAGTCATCTGCTCCCTTTGCAGCACCCTGAGTGAATTGTGCAAAACGTCTCAGCAGCAGCTGGCAGAAACCAGGATAACTTCTGGGGAGAAGCCAGGGAATGGCTCCTTCCTGGGGGGAACACACTGGATAGATCCTGACTGCCCCTGAAATGCAGCAGTGCATCTCCAGGAATGTGCTGGGGACACTCTGCTTCTGCCTCAGTCATTGCTGAACCTGAATCCCTGAGAACAGTACCCAGACACAGAGCTCTGGGATCATTGCACCGAGTGGGAAAGACACCGTGGACATGTCCTTGGAGTGCTTAGTGGGGAGCTAAAGTAATGCCTGGGCACAACCTCACCAGAGCCTGGCAGGGACTGGGTTTCATTGACTCTTGTTTCTGCCCAGTCCCTGGAGAAGAAATGGCAAGGAAAGAGCATTTGGAAAAGGGAAAAGTGATGGGAAACAGGTCAGTGTTTGCTTCATTGTCAGAGCCCCATGGTGGGTTTCAGTGCTCTGGGCCCCTGTTGTGTCACGTCCCCATTGCTGTGTCCTGGCAATGGGCTGGTGCTGCTTGAGCTGAGCCTGGTCCTGTTGGCCCCAAATGTCTTTGTGGCTCCTTCCAGGGTGTCCTGTGTCCAGCTCAGCCCATCTGCAATGGATTCCTGGGGTTTGATGCTCTCTCCTCTCCTTGCTCCCTCAGGGGTTCCCTGTCCCTGGCCACTGGCACAGCCCAGGCTGGGGATGGGGAGGGAGGTCTGGGGCTGTGTCAGAGTAACCACCATCGCCTGTGCCGGTGCCGGTGCCAGTGCCAGTGCTGGTGCCAGCTGTAGCTTTGATGTGGGACAAGCCCTGATGCTGAATGTTGAGCAAACCTCCCAGAGACATCCCTAGTCCCAAATCACAGCCTGGAAGGCATCACTAGCAGCTCTGGGTCACACCTCCACTACAGCCAGAACACAGAAGTTTTCTGGATATAAATATTTCAATACCTGTATTTTTTGTATGACAGATTTATACAGCGTGTGCCATTTTCCGCTGTGAAAAATCTACAGCACCTATAAATTATTCTCCTTTAATCACTTGCCAGGAGATTGTTTTCTTATCTCTGTTGTGTTATGAAGTTTTGCAAAGTTGCTTATTTTTAAGTGTTTCCGTGGAATTCCACAGCCTTCACTGGGAGTTTTTAAGACAAATGTTAGGTCAGGTCCTGATGTTTCTTCTGTTGCCAATTCTTTATTACTCCAAAGCTTGCCAGAAAGAGAGTAAGAGTAATAAAATAATAGCAAAAATGCCAGTAATATGGACTTGACCCTGGACAGTGCTGAAATCCTGTTGCCTTGATAGGATATTTTTTTTAATTATTGCAGTGCATATATATGTAAATATATCTTTGTATTTTATGTTAATACATCCCTGTAATTTTCTTGCATGACAATTTTACCATGTCACGGACTATTTAAGTTTGTGTTTTTGCAGATACTGCTGGAAACCATTGCACATGTGCAGTAATAAATGTGTATTTTTAACATTGCCAAGGATTTGGTGTCATTTCCAGGGTATTGAGCTGTAGATCCATGAAACCCTGGAAGCATCTGAATGCTGGAATTCTGGAGCCCAGCCAGAGCCCTGGGCTGCTGGAACACCCTGCTGGTGTGGGGCCAGGTGGGATGAAAGCTGAAAGAGGTGCTGGAAGAGGAACGGCTGGATCCAGGTGTGCTAATGTCCCACTTTCCAGAAGGGGATGGTGGGAGGTTTGGGAGCAGCAGGATGGGCTGGGGATGCTCAGAGGGCAGAGTAGGAGGGGATGGTGGTAGGACCCTGGCATTGCTGTGGCAGGGGTGGTGCACCAGCTGTGGCTCGCTGGGATTTGGTATTTCCCCTTTCACAGCCCTGGATTCTGTGTCAATCTCGGGCTCCAGGAGTGTCAGGGGGTCTCTGCTCTCCCCCTTTCCCCCCTCCCCAGGGCAGGAATCACTCCTCTCGCTCGGTGTGCTTCTGCTGGGTGGCAGCACAGGCAGCAGCTACAAAGGCTCCTCCCGACTTCAAAAGAGCCGTGAAGGAACGAGACGAACCGATGTCTGAGCCTGGCACCTCCCTCTCTGCAGAGCCTGGCACCTCCCCTTTGATGCCTCTGGGACGGCATTCCCAGCTGTCCATGGTGTCCCCAAGGACCGAGGACACCGGTCAAGCCTGGTCCTTCACTGAAGGGGGCAAAAGGCAAAGGTCACAGTGTGAGGGCAGCTTCCCTCATACAGCCCTGAAATACGGTGGGTGGAAAAGCTGATGGACTCAGACCTCCAGGATTGAGTCCAGGGTTGCCCAGTGTCTACTTGCCCTGTGCCCTTCACTTTGCCTAAGACATGGGAACCAGCATTTGCCAGGGACGAGCATCTCATCCCATCCCCTGCCACGGGCAGGGACACCTTCCACCAGACCAAGTTGCTCCAAGCCCCATCCAACACTTCAGGGATGGGGGAGCCACAGTTTCTCTGGGCAACCTGTGCCAGCTCCTCCCCACCCTGACAGCCAAGAATTCCTTCCTAGTATCTATCTAACCCTGCCCTCTGGCAGTGGGAAGCCATTCCCCCTTTTTCTGGCCCTCCATGTAAAATAAAAATAAATAAAAAGCTGCAGTGAGCATGGAAAGGCAGGGATAATTTGGGCTAAGTGCAGGAATAGTTTGGTGCCTCTGCCAGCTGATTCCCTGCCTTAGGAGCTCTGCTGTCCTGCAGGATTCCAGAGGTCCATCCCCACTCCAGGCACAAGCACCGGGACCGGGGTCTCGCCCGTTGTGGCCGCGGTGCCGCAGGGCTGGGGATGGGCCCTCGGTCAAGGGCACGGAGCGTGTGCCCAGTGCCCCTGACCCAGAGCCTGCAGGGAAGCTGTCCAAAGGAATTAGGGCACAGATCACGGAGCTGCCACGCAGGGTTTGTTTCCTGCAGGCTCTGGCTCCGTCAGCAGGGGCTGTGGGGCTCAGCTCAGCATCTCCTGGCTCTGGGAGGTCTGCAGAGATGCTCCTGGCCCCAGTTCCTGCATTAGGAGGAGGCTGGGGCAGCTGTGCCAGCTCCAACAGCTCCCTGACAGAGGGAATAAGTGCAAACTCTCCTTCCAAAGGGAAGGGGTGGCAGGATTTGAGCCCTGGACTGGCGCAGTGGGTGGAGGGACCAAAACTGGGCTATGTGGAAGTGGGGATGGCATCTCTGAGACCTGGCACTAACCAGGCCAACTGTGGGAAAGGGATATTTCCAGAACAAAGAAAACAGACCTTCCTTTGTTAAGTGCTACCAAGCTGAGGGTGCTGGGGTGTCCCTCTCACCCCCTGGATGTTGGGGTGGTGGGGAGGTCACTGCCTGCAGACTGTGACTTCCATCTTTCTCATTCCTTAGGGAGTTCCTACTGCCATGAGTTTAAATTCTAATTAGAAAGAAAACAGATCGCAGAATCATAAATGGTTTGGGTTGAAATGGACTTTAAATCTTATCTAGTCTCACCTCCTGCCATGGCTGGGACATCTTCCACAAGATATTGTCTTGGTGTAATTGCAGGAAAAATCAGAAAACTGACAAATTAAATTAAGTAAGTTAAAGCCAAATATAAAACCTGAACAAATGCATTCCCATGTGTTTGATTACTGCAGCATTAAGCTGTGAGATGTAGGTCAGATCAGATAATCAAACACCCCCCCTCCCCCCAAAACCCAAATCCCTCCCTGGTTTCCATTTGTGGGTTCAGGTAATAATATCTTCATTCCTACCTAGCTCATGGATTTGTGTATCTGGACCTGCTGTACACGTGATTCCAGCTCCCACCCATGGGAGCACATGTGTGCTTGTGCTCCCACAACCCTTTTCCCTTTCTCGTTTCCTGCTCAGACAGAGCTGGAGATCAAAGCCTGACACTGTCCAAGGGAAATGGGCATCTCAGGGACATGCCACGGCACCTCTCTGGCTCGGGAGCGACCTGGGACACACCAGCTCCTGCTCCTGGTGCCGTGGGTTTATCTGCAGATCAAAGGGGTCTGGGGTCAGGGGGCTCCACAGCCCCGAGCCCAGCCAGGTGCCCGGAGCCAGGGGGCACAGCTGAGCAGGAGGGTGGGATTCTGCCTTGGGCACACACAGCAGATGAGGAGCCTCTCCCCTTGTCCAAGGCGAACACGGTAACCTGCAGGTCAAGACTGGATTGTACAACCCTCACACAGAAAAGGGAGAAAATGCAAAAACAGAATTGGGAGGATCAACCACTCCACCTTTTTATGGTTTCCAACCAACTTTATTCCAAGCAAGGAGCAGACAGGAACGGCGAGCTGTTCCTGGAGGTACATGCACGGCTCTGTGGCCAGAGGCTCACTCTATGTACACACCTTTAATAGAGTAACTGGGCTATAACAGCCTTTAAAAGAGTGTGTCACGTGCACCCAGCCTGCAAACGAGCCTGGGATTGGGTACAGGACCCACACTCGGTTCTTGGAAAACTGTATAAATAATCTGTAAAAACAAGGCTGACAGAAGGACATAGGCCCACAGCATGGCCAGGTCCTGCAGAGCCATTCCCGCTCTGCCCTGGGACACGGGGGCTGTGCCCCCCTGGAGCTGCAGCTGCCGAGGGACAGACGGACAGATGGACAGAGTGGCTCGTGGGTGTGGTGGCCATGGCTCTGGGAGCATGGCCAGGGCTGCTCAGGAGCACTGCAGACAGCTGGGATGTGACTGACTGTATGGAAACCATGAAGTGCTCTTCAGCTGGAAGTCCTTTGACGAGGAGGGGCAGTGGGTGCTGCTGGAAAGGAGCGTGATCCAGCCAGGATGCGCCTTCATTCCCGCCCCGGCCCCTGCCAGCCCCGGCAGGGCTGAGCCCAGTGCCCCAGGGGCATCACGGTGCCACATGCACAGGGAAGGGCTTTCCAAGCAGCTACTGAAGGAATACTGATGGGAGAATCCAGGCCGGGAGTGCTACCAGGGGGTCACTCTACTTTCTACCTACGAGGGAAGGGCTGGGGCAGCTGATGGGCGCTCACTCATGGTCACCCTGCATGGGGGCACCCACCGTCCCCTCCCACTGGCCTGGCCCCGGCAGGACCCCGTGGTGGTGGCAGTGGCAGTGGCAGGGCCCGGCGCGGTGGCAGCACAGGGACAGCATCAGGACAGAGAGGTGATGTTGGACCTCCCGCCCGGAGGGGCCATGATCTTCTGCGCTGTGCGCCGCGCAATGTGGTCGTCTGCCTGCGAGCCTGGGGACAGCAAAGGGGAGTGCCACTGCTTTAAATGCACACACCACAGTGTTTCCTTGGGGGGAAACACCAGGCATTTCATTGTATATCACTTTGGATACTCTGCTATCACAGTGCAGTTTGGAATGGCTGTATTTGCCTGAACTTCTTCCTTCTTTATTGTGTCTTTCTGGAAAACCTTATAAATGGTTTTCCTGTAAATAAAGTTTGTATATAATAAAATGTAAGGCCTTGCACATACATCATACAATACAGGATCCATCTGATCCAATCAGCTAAAAACATTATGGAAGTCATTTTAGGGCAGAGCATTGGCTTTCCAAGCTCCTGACAGCTGCTGGGCAGGTTTCTGCAGAATAAATGATGCTGACTCACTGCCTGCTCACATGGAAGGTCTGGAGGGATTATCCTTCCAGTTCCTGGAAATTAAGTTATTTGGCCAATCTCTACAAATCCAACCACTTCCAAACCCTGACTCGCAGTTGGGGCCGAAGTCCCAACACATTCACAGCCACAACAGCATCCCATGGACCCAGGCAGGGCTGTGGTGACACCATCACCTTCTGTGTCCTCCTCCTCCCCCTCCCCGTGGTTTCAGCTCCCACCCTCTATGGAGCCACCCCGCAGCCCCCCCAGGCTTTGTGCCTTGCCACAGACACTGTCAAACACTCCAGATCTGTCTGTGCTGCACTTGGCCCCTCTGCTGCTGCCACAGGACAAACTGCTTGTCACTGAGCAGAGAGGCAGTTTCTGTTTCCCAGCCCTGCCCCTCACACCCACCCAGGCAGGGCAGCCCCAGCCCCACGTACCCAAAGGCAGCTTGTATTCCCCAGCCCTGCCTTGCCCCTGGCACCCACCCAGGCAGGGCAGCCCCAGCCCCACGTACCCGAGAGGCTGAACCCCGACTGGTGCAGGTTGCGCACAGGGGCACTCGGTGCTTTGCTGGTGCCAGGCGCGAGCCGTGTCGTGGCCGTGGGCACTGCTGCCCTGACACTTGCTGGGACCTCGTGGACTGGCCCATCATACATCCCTCTGGGAACACCATGGACCTCGGCCAGCTGGGGAGAGTGAACAGAGGGGTCAGGCACAGGCAGGGACAGGTGACAGGGCAAGAGGGCATGGCCTCAAGCTGTGCCAGGGCAGGGGCAGGTGGGATACTGGGAAAATTCCTTCCCAGAAAGGGCTGTCCAGCCCCGGCACAGCTGCCCAGGGCAGGGGGGGTGGAGTCCCCATTCCTGCAGGGATTTAAAAACTGTGTGGATGTGGCTCTTGAGGACATGGGTTAGTGAGGCCTTGGCAGTGCTGGGGGAACAGCTGGACTCGAAGGTCTTAAAGGGACTTTCAACCTGGCCTTGGACACTTCCAGGGATGGGGCAGCCACAGCTGCTCTGGGTTCCATTCCAGCCCTGAAGGGAGCTGGCATGGCCCCATCCCCATCCTGCCCTGATTCCAGGCACCCCCAGGCACCCTGGACACCCCAAGGCATCCCAGATTTGGAGATCCTGCCTTGGCAAGTGAGTGGAGTTACTGATTCCTGCTCTGCCTTCATCTAGGATGCAGCACAGAAGTCTCTGCAATAGCAGAGGGAAAAGGGAAGGAGGGCAAAGCTGTTTAGAAGCTTTATGCATGTTTACCTGTCTTTGTGTCTCCTTCAAAAGCTGTGCCAACACAGCAGGATTTATCCTACTATAGTTCCAGTACCACTGGAACATACATCCCTCACTTTCCGATGGCTGAGAACACAGTAACATAAACTGCTCTAGCACAGGCAGGAGAGGAATTCCAACCCCTACCTCAAAAAAACAAAAAAAACCCCCTTTGCTAGAAGTCGTATTCTTATTTTATAACATTAAAATAGGCAAATGATACTAATAAAACTGGCATTATGAGCTCTAATACTATACTAGGAGTTACTGATTGAAGTGCCAGGCCCCACACCACGGCAGTTACATGGCAATACTCAGACTTCCAAAGCCTAGAAAGAAAAAACATTAAAGCTATTCCTGTTGCTGCTGCAGGTTTGCCGTCACAGTGACCCAAATCCACTAATGCAGAAAGACTGTGGTGAAAGTACAGGATTATGGCAAATAAAACTCTCCTTACCCTGTTTCTTGCCTTTATCCTTTTATAAACAAAATCTGGGAAGGTCTTTCTAGGAATGAAGCGGCCTGAGCCCTGGGTGACACGCAGGTTTCCATCTTCAAGGACAACTCTCCCCTGACTGATGACCACAGCTGGGACCCCGTGGCACTCAGTGCCTTCAAATATGTTGTACTCCACATTCTGGGAAAAGCAAAATGTCATATTCAGTCCTGTAGGATTTAAGAGGAGGAGGTGACAGACAACAATCCTCCCATTTTTGTGCACTGCTCCTCATGCACCATCCATGGGAACTAACTAACCCTTCAGATTTCACATAAAAAGGTTCCCATGGGATGAGCTGAAACAAACTGGAATGGAGAAAGCAAACCGTAAACCCACTCAAACTACAGCAATAGTTTAATACTTAAAACAAGTTCAGCACGTACATTTTCCTCATCCAGAGAACACACAGACACGAAGCTTTCCATACTGGATGCAGACTGCCTCACAGTGGTCACTCAGTCCCAACCCCACCCTCCACAGCAACCAAAGGATATTTTTCTTGTATTTTAGAGCAAATGCAAGGTCCTTCATCACTTTACCCCCACAGAGAGCTCCTCCCTTGCTGAATGATCTGACCTTTCTGAGGACATGCACTGTTTTCCAGCTTTCTTCTGATTCTAAACCCACCTCCAAGAAACGATTTAAAAAATATTTTACCACATTGTGGGTTTTTGCTGAGATGATTTTAGTAGCCTTGGGGTTCCACACAACCAAGTCTGCATCAGCACCCACAGCCACACGCCCCTTCCTGGGGTAGCAGTTGAAGATCTTGGCAGCATTGGTGCTGGTCACCGCCACGAAATCATTCTCATCCATCTTCCCAGGGACCTGGGAAGGGGCAGGGAGGAAGGATCATATATGGAGACAGCCCTGTGCCCATCACAAGTCCCTCCCCAAGGCTGCAGGAACAGCTGGACCCACCCACGTGCCCATGTGGTGTGAGGGTCTGGACTGCCACTGGTGTGGTTACAGCAGAAAGGGAAACGGGCTGAGCTTGTCCCTGTGGCCTGAAGGGTACAAGAGATACATTTCATTTTTCCTGAACTGTAAGGCAGACACTGTGAAGGCATTTGTGTGTCAGTCTCTCAGCTGCAGCTCTCTGAAGCTCTGGCAGTGTCTAGACAGTGTCCCCCCTCCTGGCTGGTCTCAGGCACAGCTCACAATTGCTCACACCCACGGCCCCCTCAGCACCTACCACACACTTCTCCCAGATGATGGACATCCGCTCCTCGATGCCGTTGGTGCCCTCGGGGATGAGAGTGAAGTTGTCCTTGCCCACAGCCTTCTGTGCGGTGCTGAAGGTGCAGTGGGCACTGCCGGTGACCTGCAGATCCCCGCTGGGGAAGGGACAGGGCAGGGTCACGGGGGCACTGCTGGTGCCAATGCCACCTCCATGGACAGGACATCCCCCCTCTCCCAGCAAACTGGGGGGGCACCCACGGCCCTTTGGGCTCCACAGGCAATGCCATTGCTGGAAATGGCATCAGGATGGGTCCAGGCAGGATACAGACCGGGCAGAGCGCTCAGGGAGCCGAGTGACACGGCACTCACCTGGACAGCAGAGTGGTGAGGTGATCTGGCGTGGTGGGGTCGGGGCTGATGGGGGGGGACGTGACAAAGGCGGCGGCTTTGGCCCAGTTTTTGCTCCAGTAGTGGGATCCATCGGTGCCCAGGCTGGCAGTGATGGGCTCCCCGAACACCACCGTGCCTGTGGAGCAATCCAGTGGGAATGAGGGCAGTCACACCACGCCCCACGGGCCCCTCACACAGCACAGACACGGACACAGTAACAACACCCGACAGTTTCACTTATTTCAGCATTCCCAGTGTTTCAGAATCACATTAATCCTTTAGATTATCTCAGACGGCTGGGAAATGCTGTCAAAGCAAAGTCTGGAGCTGTCTGTTCTCTCCTTACACCAGACACACATTCCTACAAGCCTTCCTTTAAACCAAACCCATGTCCCCCCCAGTCAAAATTTGGAGCTTGCTCCAGATCTGCTCTTCATTCAGTTCATGACAAATGATCACAAGTGAAGTATTCTGTTTCTCAGGTGTCACAGTTCCAAGCTCATCCCCTCCAACCTCCCCAGGTCTGAACAATTAGCTCTGGCACACCCTGCCAAGGAAAGCAGCTCTGAGCTTCAGCCCCCAGGGCATGAGAGAGTTCAGGGGCAGAGAGTGCTCAGCCCTTGCAGCTACAGTGAGACTCCTGGCTGGGTTTAGAGGCTCAGTTGGCAGACATGGACCAGCTTTACCTTTCCTCTTTGCCTGGGCCAGGACATCAGCAGCACCCCTGCTCATGACTTTGGTGACATAGAGGGGGCAGTTGGCCTGCCTGGCGATGGTGATGGCTCGGTACACGGCCTCTGCCTCCACCTGTGGGGACAAGAACAGGGCAGGGTGTGCCAGGGCCGGTGCAGGGCGGGAGCAGGAGCTGGGCGGGAGGGCTGGCGGCGTTACCTCCTCGGGGCGGCTCAGCACGTGCCCCTCTGGCCCCGTGATGCCCAGCTCCAGCAGCCTCTTCTGCTCCTGGGAGGGCAAGGAGGGAGGAGAGAGCAGTCAGTGGTGGGCACAGCCTGTGCACAGCACCCCAGCACACAACACACCTCATTCAATGGCACCTGAGGGCCGAGGGAGACTCATGAATCTGCCCAGGTGGCTCCATGTGCTTGGGACACCTCACACACCGTTCCCAGAGACCTGTTCTGTTCTGGGGAAACATTCCTGGATGGGAACTGCTGTGTCCCAACAGCACCTTTGGACCTTCCCACCCCTCCAACCCACAGTTCTGGGGTGCAGGGATTCACACCCATCACTGCTCACCTCAAGCAGTGTTCAGCCCTGAAGAGCAGCTACAGCAAAGGGAGAGGTGCTCCTGCACACCTGGGCCAGCCTGGAGCAGCTCAGGAGCACATGGAGGGAGCAGAGGTGGGCACAGTGCTCATGAGACTGTCAGTGGGGTGCAGCAAGTGCCACCTGTCCTGAGCATTCCCTGTCCCTGTGCACTTCACCACACAGCACAGAGGAAAGGGCACCCATGGTGACAGATGCTGGGATGAGCTGTGGGATGTCCCAGGTCAGTCACGTGGCACCTGAACGCAGACGTCCAGCACACCCCTCATCCTGTCCCTCTGTGCTGGTGTGTATCAAGTAACCTCCCACTCAGCTGGCACTAATGCAAGGCCGTTATCCAACCTCATGGAGCAGATCCCACAGGATCCTTTAAAGGACCCTGCTCTTAGAGGATGTTCATTTCTTTGTTTGCCTGTCACAGATCTCCTCCCAGTTTGTCCTCAGGGCCCCAGTGTCACCATGCTGGCAGTTTACAGAAATGCTGCTGCAGACACTGAGCTGCCTGGGGTCATGTTATGCTCCACAGGCAGCTGAGGGACAGGTTTCTCAGATAAAATCCCAGGAGGTGGGAATTAGCCTCTATCCTGTTTGGTCAAATAAGCCCATTTGAAAGATTGGATTCGGCTTTCAGTTTAACCTTCCTCCCACACCAGACTGAACACTGGCATGAACGTGAGCTGAGGGAACTGCCAGTCTAACTCCTCCTCAGGTATCTGACTGCAGGCTGGAGGCAGGACTGTCCTTTCTATGGGCAAAAAGAAAAATATTGCCTGTGAGCAGAGGCTGCAACACCAAGGAGTTCCCAAGTGCCTGTGGTGGACTTAAACACTGCCAAGTGTCATGGGCATTATTGCAAACCAGACAAATCACCTGATCTTCCCAAGGGCCCCAGATATCTAAACAGCACAGACAGTGTGATACAGCATCACCTGAGGCAGTCAGTCACCCCTTAGGAACCACCAAACAGCCTGCTGGGAACCGTACAGATTCCTGTGCTGGAACCCACACGTGTGTGAGGATCTCTGAGGGCACTGGTGATTCCACAGGAAACCCTGATCCTCCTGCACATTCCTCTGCCTGCACACGCTGCCACACAGGGTCCCATCAGCCCTTCCCTGCAAGGCTTTGGGGCACCAGCTCACACAGCAGGGGCAGGGGCAGGCGCAGGGGCAGGGGCAGGGGCTGGGGCAGGGATTCTCCCCCCTGGTGCCCCTCCAGTCTCAGGGGACACACACACGGTACCTCCTCGATGATGTCTCCGTTCTCAGCGTGCACTTGGGCGATGGCCCCCAGGTCTCGAATGATGCAGAAGATCTCATACATCTGCCGAGACAAGCAGGTTCTCAGCATCAGACCCATCCCTGCCCACATTCAGGGTGAGGGTGGTGGCTTTCCCTGGGTGCTGCTGTCCTACCTGGGCATCAGTGCACTGCAGCTTGTCCTTGTAAGCCATGAACACCAGGAAGGAGTTCACACCTAGAGCAAAGACAATGACACGTGTGGTTGTTGTCCCACAGAGAACTCATTTGCTCTGGGCTGAACAAGGGTGGCCAAACCAGGAGGTTGTGCTGGAGAGGATGAGACTCCCTGATCTGTGTCTGGGTTCATGTGCTCTCTGTGACTGGATCCAAAGGCACAGTCAGCTGCCTCACTCCTGGGCTGGGTGTTCCTCCAGTGATGGTTTCAGTCTGTGGTTTATCCTCAACACCGGGCAAGGGATGGAGTGCCAGAACAGGGGGGAATGGCTTCCCACTGCCAGAGGGCAGAGTTAGATGGAATATTGGGAAGGAATTCTTCCCTGGGAGTGTGGGCAGGCCCTGGCACAGGTGCCCAGAGAAGCTGTGGCTGCCCCAGCCCTGGGAGTGTCCCCGGCCAGGCTGGACAGGGCTTGGAGCCGCCTGGGCTGGTGGGAGGTGTCCCTGCCCATGGCAGGGGGGAGCACTGGATGGGCTTTAAGGTTCTTCCAACCCAAACCATCCTGTGATTCTATGAATTGCTGCTGTATTTTACAGGGATCAAGACAACAAGCAATACAAAACTATGATCCAATTACAAATAAAATGTATTTCGTGTGTATTCCAAGCTCAGAATAGCTCCATTACTTCAGCCACTCTGCATTTTAATAGGAAATTCACTGTGAATTTCTATGGTAATTGGCCAATTAAACTCTTACTTGCAAGACTAGAAATTACACTGAAGTCATTTAGCTCCACATTAGCATATGAGAGGGAAAATGCAGTGCAGAGCATGGCAGTGTGTATTAATGAATGCAAGAATCCCCCCACCCCGTGTGTCCTGCTTTCCAGCCAGCCATGTCCTGCAGAGTCTTCGGGACAAGCAGGAATTACAGGCACAGCAGAGCGCCCCGGGCAAAGCCTAAGGCTGAGTTCTGTTCTGCAGGCCCTGTCCTGGAGCTCTTTATTTAAATGTGTGTCTGTACCTCAGACTGCCCAAACTGGGCTGCCTGACCCCATCCCTTTGGTTCCAAAATCCCTTTCCAGGACCGGGCTGCCAATTGCACAAAGGTGAGGGCACACAACCCAGATGTTACTGCAGGAACCTGTGCCCAATGTCCCCCTCCTGGGGGGCCAAGGATGGGGCAGTCCCATCTTGGCACAAGGGATGGTGCCCTCCATGTGCCCCACACCACTGGATACCGGGAGCTGTGGTGACACCATGATGCACCCGCAGCCCTGAGCCCACACCACGGTGGGTTTGGGGGTTCCTGCTGAAACAGGGACAAAAAAAATATAGCATAAAGATATTTTTACTATGTTCATTGTGACTTTGCAAAAAGTACCTGCTTTGCCAGCAGGCGAAGTAAAAAGGACTAAGGGGGAATTAAGGGCTTGCCTGAATAAAGGCTGTTAAGGGAAGTGCTTTCAGCTGGAGGGCAGAAACCTGGGTGGTGAGGGGTGGGGAGGGGTAGTGTTTGCAATGGTAATAAGTTACATAACATCCTTACAGTGGAAAAAATAGAGAATAAGCAACAGAATGTATACTCAATTAATGTAAACCCAAAGAGTGTCTGTGATAGATAATACTCAAAGCAAACTGAACAAAACTTGCTGAATTTTCGGCATTCACTGGACACACAGTCTCAGGGCATAGCCCCTGCATAGCCCTGGCTGTAATAAGGTGTGTTTCTGGTTCACAGACTGAATAAGGATTCCTTTGAACCACTCACTGCCAGCCCATGGCTGCCCTGCCCTTACCCTTGTCCTTCACCAGGGCCTCCAGCTCCTCCTTCAGGCCCTCGTGCCAGCGCGGGATGTCCACGTGCAGGCTGTAGTCACAGCACACCTCGCTGTCGGCGCGGCCGCGCCACTGCTCCACGGCAGCCACCAGGCTGGTCCCGGCGTCTGGGCACACGTGGTCAACTGGGGAGACACTGCACAGCGTTAGGGATGGGTGGGGCACCGAGTCCTGGCACAACTGGGGAGACACTGCACAGCGTCAGGGACAGGTGGGGCACCGAGTCCTGGCACAACTGGGGAGACACTGCACAGCGTTAGGGACCGCTGGGGACTGTGGGCACTGGGTCCCCATGGGGGACCTGCTGTGGTGAGAAGGGGCCACCACAACCCCAGCCCCTTTTACAGCACTGGTTAAAAATGGTGGATAATGAATCTCTAGGATAAAGGGATACAAATGGAACATGCAAACTCCAGGTTATGACTGTTCTGCCTTCTTTTCACCCAGCACAGCACTGGAGTGGCTGATGGCCAACCCACGTCCTTACACACTTGTGCTCCGGGGCATTTCCCATGGGCAGCACCCACTGCCCATCAGCTCTGCTCCCACTCCCTGCAGCAGTGGCTGTGGGGTCAGCAGGGAGCTATGCCAGGGCTGTTGAGACTGGTCCTGCAGTCACATACTACAGTGGTCCTTGGGACCAAAACAGGAACAAAACAGTGGTCAAAATTATTTTGCACTAACACAAAAAAAGAACCCGTACTCAGAGCTGAGAAACTCAATACCCCACGTTTGCAAAGCTGTTCAAAACATATTGAAAGGTGCTTAAAGTGCTCTTCTGTTTTGTTCTCTGATGAGATGAGGCAGTAGCAGCCATGTATTTTTAATATATGTGTGTAGCAGGGGAAGGAGATCTGCAAGGCACATAACACCTTTAATTAGGTTTGTAGTGCTTTGATTTCTCCAGCAGAAATTAACATTTCTGTGCTACAAGGGTAAATATCGCTGCAGTGACTGAAGGCCTGGTGTGTGTTGCTAGACAGCTACTCAGAGCCTGTTGGAATGTGCTGCCCTTACTGATCATGGTGGTGCCTCCTGCCAGCGCTGCCCTGGTGCCCTGGGCGAAGCCGTCGGCCGAGCTCAGCCCCAGCGCCGGCGCCTCCAGCCGCGTGTGCACGTCGATGCCCCCCGGCATCACCAGCTGCCCGTGGGCATCCACCGTCCTCGTGCCACCAGGGACAATCAGGTTTGCTCCAATTTGTCTGAAAAGGAAATCAAGATCTCCTATTAATTGGCAACAACTTTTGAAGTTGAGATGCCACAATAAGCTGTGCCTGCAGGGCCGGGTTCTCCCCAGACTGCCGGTGCTTTGGAAGCTTTTCCAGCTGCAGAACTACCCCAATGTAGCTCTTTCTTGGCACTACTCTAAAACACTGCCCTTGTTCTTTGAAAAGGGAATGGTTTTCCAAGAGAAAAATGACAGGAAGCAATCTTGTTCAAACCCCGTGGCACTGTATCATTCTAAAAAATTACATTCCCAAATATAAATTTTTAACTTACTTTATTAGACCGTCTTCCACATAAATGTCTGCATAAAATGACTGATCATCGTTGACAATTTTTCCTCCTTTGATTAGAAGTGGGTCACTCTAATCGGAAAAAAATAAATTTTTTTTTAAAATTCCTTTATTTAGATGCTACTTTACTCATTCAGAGCTTTATAAAATATAGGACTTAATATTTTCCCTCCAATCACACAAGTTTAGTGACTTTCGAGACTATTCTACAACTGCATTTGGCAAGGGAACCATATAAAATTGTTATTTAGAGGAACACAGATCCCTGATGGGCAGCAGGAGCCAGGGGAGCACCAGTACCCTCAGCTCCAAGGGCTGAGCTGTGTCTCCAAGCTGTGTTCCTGCCTCCTCCCTCAGCTCTGGGTATGGAGACTTCTTGCTGCATCTCATTAACCTGGTAATTTATTGCCATTCATTGGTTTGCACAGTCTGGCTGGATGCAGATAAAGCCTAAAGGACTCCCCTGACTTCAAAGCCAGACACTGGCACAGTTGTCAGATTTGCAGAATCTTTACCCAGAATCTTTAAGTAGAAAATTTGGGAAGCTGCAGCACTGCTGTGAATATGAAGCTGCGACCTAATTTCGGAGGATTCCTTTCCTGCTCTCTGGTGTTGCTAAAAAAAACTACCAACAAGGCTGAAACAGGCGCCTAACACAAAGAGCATGGCCTGGGCACAAAACCAGCCGAGGGAATCCCGAGCACGTGGCATCACAACCCAGAGATGCTGCACCTCACAGCTGCCAAAAACTGCCTGGAAACATTCTGGAGCTTGTTTAAAAGAGCATCACTGGCATATAAAAAAGTAAAAACAAAGAATTGCATTCTGGTTTTTTTGAAGTCTCAAGGATTTATCGTGTCTTCATTGTTTTCCCTTGTCCCGTAACATCAATCAAAAGAAGTCTCAGTGTTGCTGCTCCACGGGAGAGCCCGACGGGCCCTCCCCTTGTGAGGCCCATCTTCACCCCATGCCCACCCCCAGCCCCTTCCTCATTCCATCCCCCATCCTCATCCTCCCCCATCCTCATCCTCCCCCATGCCCACCCACACACACTGCCCCGGCTTCAGCCCCGCTCCAGCCCCACACGCGGGATGCGCTGCCCAGCCCAGCCCAGCAGCGCGGCTGGTCCGCGGCTCCCGCACCCCCGGGACGTTCCTTCCCCAGGGAGCGATGCCACCAGCCGGCAGAAGGAGGGGAAAAACAAAACACAAGGCGCCGCTATCGAGGGATTTGTCCCGACTCCTGCTGGGAAGCGCCGGGAGGAGGGAATCCCGTCCCAGCGCCGTGCCTGGGGCGGCGGTGCGGGCGGAGAGCGGGTGCGGGAGCGGGCGGGGAGCTGCTCCCAGCCCGGCGCGTTCCGCGATCAAAGCATCTCCCGGCCATTCCCCTGCCCGCCGAGGGGCGGCCGTGGCGGCGGCGGGGCCGTCCCGCCTTTGTCCCCTCGGGGCGGCCCCGGACAAAGCGCCGGGTCCGGCGGGGCCGCAGCGAAGGAGCGGCGGGGCGGGGGGTCCGCACGGCG